>JAQQAE010003780.1:1576-19681 GCA_029823295.1 Pseudamia nigra | reverse complement strand
TTTTTATTATTATTTTATTCATTTGCAGTTCATTTGCAGTTCATTTCTTGATTATTTTGGTCAGTTTCTGATCATTTTGGAGATTGTGTTGTTTATTTTATTTATTTTCTTGATTGTTTTGGTCATTTATAATCATTATGTTGCTCATTTTATTAATTTTATTACATTCTGTTCATTTTTGATTACCAGTATTTTGTTTATTTTCTGTTCATTTTGGAGATGATTGTTGTTTATTTTATTTATTTATTGAGCGTTTTGTTCATTTATAATCATTTGTTGTTTTGTTCATTTTTTATTATTTTGTTCATTTTCTGTTCAGTTTTTTGTTCTTTATTTTAATTATTTTTTGGTTGTTTTTGGTAATTTATAATCATTATTTTGCTTATTTTTTCATTTGCTTCATTTTTGTTCATGTTTTGGATCATTTTGTTCATTTCAGTTAGTCTTTGTTATTTTATCCTTTTTAGGCTAATTTTCTTTACTCTTGTTTTATATTACTGTATGTCTTGTGTTGTTCATTTTCTCGATTACTTCTTTTATTTTGTCAATATTTTTGTCGTTGTTCTTTCAGTTTAGTTTAATTTCATAAGTATTCTGCATGTTTTATTCATTTTATAGCTTATTTGGTTTTTCTTTTCTCATTTTTGATTTCATGTTTATTTCATCCATTCTTCATTTTTACTCTAGAGTAAAATTCAGGAAAATTATGTAATTATATGGTAAAATCAGTTGATAATGAATATTCAGTCCAATTTTTGTTCCTTTTTTCCTTATTTTGTTCCGTTTTGCTCATTTTGATGCTGAGTTTGTTATTTGCTGCTCATTTTTTGATTGATTCAGAAGCACCTAAACTAAAATATCCTGCTGATGTTCAAACCACACCTCCAGTGCCTTTAAAAAGAAAAACAGCCCATTAATTTGAATGAAAATGGAACATGTCAACACTTAATTTTGGAGGAAATATCAGCATAAAAGCATCTTTAATTTTCTTAATATGCTTAAAGGGCATCCATGTCTTATCTCTGCACCTAGCAGTTTAATTGAATGCATTTGAATGGGGACATTTATGCCAGCAAAGCACTCCTAAATTCTGTCCCATGGGAAAGTGAGACAGATGCGTAGAGGAGGATAAATGAAGATGGAGATGGCATATAGACCAAGGGTGTCTGTTCTTCCTGTATGCACACAACCCAGTTCGTAAAAAATGAGCCAAAGTGCTTTTTGCTGCAGAGGTAGTGAACGGCAAAAAATAATTCACTCTATGAGCATTAGCTGGAAATGTATACATAAATCGAACCTGAACTCACATCGAACCTGAACTCACACTGAATCCACATTTATCAAAATACCAGACTGATGCATTTTCTCACCATATCTCGTGTCTCGTCTACGCAGGTATCACTGTGCTCCTGTCTCTGACCGTTTTCATGTTGCTGGTTGCAGAAATCATGCCGGCCACATCCGACTCCGTCCCTCTTATAGGTATGTAAATGTGAGCGATGGTTTTATTTACATGCTCTTTAACCAACTCAGGCTTTTAATTGGGCACATGAGGTGTAGTTAAAGCTCTAGTTTGCTGTAGCTGCATTTATTGAGTGTGAGTGGATAGATAGATGGGTAGACAGACAGACAGACAGATAGATAGATAGACATACAAACAGATAGATAGATAGATAGATAGATTCAATTGTATTTATATAGTACCAGTCATTAACCAAGACTACCTCTAGCCACTGAACGAATCAAGGCTGAATCCTTAAAAGACTATACAGAGAGCAACTCCAACAGAGGTATGGGAGGATTATTAATATTAATAATACATATTACATATTAATATGTAATAATACATATTACATATTATAATACATATTACATATTAATGTAATACTGAGCAATTATTCAAAGTTCAGAAAAAGACAATCAGAATAATCCATTTAGCTGGATACCGAGATCACACAAATGGGTTATTTCTCAAATCAAAAATACTGAAATTTGGGGCTTTAGTTCAATTTAAAAGGGCTCAGATAGTATTCAAAGCTACAAAAACAGCGCTTCCAGCAAGTATACTAAATATGTTTTGCATAAGAGGAGTCAAGTACAACTTGAGAGGTCAAATGAATTACAAAAAAACTTACTCCCGAACTACGTACCTTGAAAACTACTGTAAGTGTGTCACTAGGTGTGGAGTGGATTTATTTGAATAGTCTAGATGAAAATACCACTTCAAAAAGACTTACAAGGAGTCCATATTAGTCAAATATGAAGATGAAATAGATTTTAGATCCAACGCGTTGTCAAATAGTTGTCTCTGGAGGCAGCTGTTTGACATAATGTTTTGTGTTTTCTTTTCTCCTCAGCTATAAATTGTACGATCATAAATGAATATAAAACAGATGGTATTTTGTATCAAGGGTCTGGGAGAAACTACTTGATAAAATGCTTAATGTTTGCCTTTTTATAATGTGTACGCTCATCAACGAGTGCATTACAGGTGTGCTCACATACCTTCAGGTTTACAGTAAAAAAATAAAAGGGTTCGGTGGTCAAAGATACACTATTTGTACTACAACGTAGATTCACTGATCTTGTTTTTGTATGTGCTGGACAGCACTGGCTCATGTCTTATTATGCATGAGACTATTTATGTTAATGACTGTTGCCTTCTTAAATGCTCATTGTGAAAATGTTTGTAGAAATTGCAGTTTCATGTTCATTGAAAGGCCAGGGGTAGGTCCACATAAGTTCTGTGAACTTCAACCTACTCCTTTTGAGTGAACTGTACAAATTTCTTTTCCTGTTGTTGTTGTTGAGTTTCTTGTTGTTTTTTTTTTAAAGAAAAAGTAATCACTTTTTATGTTTATGGTGCTCAAATAAACTAATAAACAAACGAACAGAACCTGACCAAAGTGTGAGAGGGGGAGAAAAACTTCATTTAACATTTGACCATCAGTTTTCTTGTACAGTGGAAGGGTGGGTACAGAGTCAGTAGACCTATTAGTGCTACTACAACTACTGTACAAATCCACGTTATGGCAAAAATACTCAGTTCATTTAAGACATCATTACTTTGAGAAATGAAGGTCAGTCAATGTGAAACAATCTCAAACCCATTGAATGTTTCCCCATATACAGTTTCCAAAATCATCAAATGCTAACCGTAACTGTGCTGTTAGTTGGTGGTTGCAGAGGCTTGTAACTCTATTAATCTTCTCTGCAGCAGCGGTAGCTCTTCATTTTACTTTCCTGGGACGGTCATCATGAGAACCAGATCCATCATCACGCTTGATGGTTTTGGCGACTGCACTTGGTGGCACATTCAATGTTCTTGAGATTTTTGGATCTGTCATCAACGCTAAATGTGGCTACATTGGACAATCTGAAATATGTTCTGGTTTGTTTAACTCTTTTTTGTTTACTACATAACCGCCATACATCTTCTGCCACTGTTTGGATGTCTTCAGTGTTGAAAGTCAGCTTAACTTGCAGCAGTCATAGACACCGCACAGTGCAGTGCTAATATGAGGTATCAGAGTATAGATAATATTCAGTCTGTTGCAACCCATCATCCCAGCTTTTTATTTTGAAGATTTCAACAACTCTCCGTACAATTAATGACAAAGTGGAACATGCACTGTGACTTTCCTCCTGACAGTCTAAACCTGTCTATTTTCTTGATTATTTTGTTCAGCATCTTTGTTTTTTTTTGTTTAATTCTTCATTTGATATGAAACAGCTGCAATTGACTGAATCTGCCCTGTCACAAAGTAGATTTTCTCCAACCCCACAAAAAGAAACCACAGACATGACTCATAAAATTTTTGCTCCTTCTCAGTCAGCCTGAATTTAAAAATATGCTGAAAGGTAATCATGACATCTTGGCTCAATAAGGCTGACAACTGTCAAGCACTGCAGCCTTAATATCAATATACTGTAATAATTAATATCAGCTGGAGCATTTCCTTTTATTGGACAAATTATATCATGGTAATGCAGAGAAGTCAAACTGAAGCTGTATATTTTTATCAACATGTATTTTCCTCAGAGAAGAACTCATTAAATTAATTTTTACAATGTTCTGTGCTTGGTGAGAAACAGCTTCCATATTCACAAAGTGGTGAATTCCATTTTGTAGTGTGACCCTGAAGAGATGAAAAGCAAAAAGATGCTTGAAATAAGAAATGGAATGCAGTATAACTTCAAGATTCTGACAAAGCAGTTTCGCACTTATTGGTGTTGATAAATAATTCCGGCAATATTTGCTTTTATGCACTGAAATGCGAACAGGAAAACAGCATAAAAGAAACTGAATAAGAAACATTTTCTTAGGCAGGTAACAAGCACATACTGACTTGATTTAGAATATTTTGTCTTACTTCAGAGGCTCCAGCTATAGTGCTTGTGTGTATTAAAGACTTCTGTAAGGGGGTTGACAAAACAAAGTGCATTGATTTGATTTTTGTTTGGTTTTTCTGGTGATTTTTTTGTACCTACAGTGAAGTGCCCACCCATTTTTCATTAAAAGAAGCTCTGATTGGTTTAACGGGAAGTCATTCCCAAGGTGACCCAGGATCATATTCTGATCTGACAAAAGGACACTGTAAACACGCAAGAGGCCGCCTGCTCCTGTAGACTCTAATGTAAAATGTGGCACAATACACAACAAAGATAAAAGCACCAGAATTGAAATATGCTTCTTATTTCTCCTCAGATTGCATGTAAATTTAATATATGTGCACTACAATATCTGCAGCATTAGTGTCACAAACTACTATAACATGCTGGCACAGAAATTCCTACTGTGTGCAAATAGTATTAAATCAGAGCTCTCTACGGTCTACTATACGTTACACTGGTCACTTATGGCACAGTTACAGGAAAGCTAAAATGAAAAAAGCTGCTGGTGCTATATATTTATGCATAATCCTCCTCAAACCAAGATGGATGAGTGCAAGTGAGTTTTTCAGTTTAAATTCATGCCAATTAACTAATTCAAAAAGCAAAGTATTTATGACATCACTCAGCCTGCATTCAGTTATTCAAGGTAGTTCAATTGTCTTTTAAACATCGGAACAAATGTCTTTTTGGGATGTTGTGAGCTTCAGTGGTTTATTTTTATTGGCCCAAAATGCAGTTTGGGTGGGGCAATAAAATAAATGCGTTTATTTTGTTTTGTTTTATTCCTTTTTATCCTGAGACAGAACTATAAAGTGTATTAATAGAACAAGGTAGGTATAGTAGGAAGCGACACTTTATCCATGTAGAGCTACAGGAGCATGCCGCTCATTTATTTTATGGAAATCTAGCAGATCTGCTGTGTTTCACTGTACACAGAATCCAGAGGTGGTAGTACTGAAGTACATTTACCGGTACTCGTACCAAAAATGTAAATACAAAATATGCAAGAAAATGACTGAAAGTGAACAAATTGAGCAAAAACATTGGTAAAATAAAGTAACTAAATCAAGTTAGTTAAAAATCAAAAAAATATGCAACAAAATAATCAAAATAATCCAAGAACCTGACAATATTTGTTTGAATGCAATGGATTATGCTATAATACATTCCATATTATGAAGTTACTCACTTCTTGAGTAGGTATTCATGAGATACTTTTTTACATTTTCTCAAGTACTTAGACAGTATTTATAAGTACTTCTTCTTCTACTTGACTTGAATCAGAAAGTAACAATATTTTTACTCGAGTACTGTTTGTGTTTACTCTCCCAACTGCTGAGAGAAGTTTAGGTGGACCTTATTAAATTGTGATGGTTTCTTATTTTGGGTTTGTTTTACATGACAGTCTATGGGAGCAGTGGTTGTTTTTGTCCACAAGGGGGTGTGGCCTTTGATCTGTGTTAAAAAGTCAGTATTTGCCAATTGCTCATTGGGATAGGGTTAATATTACCTTGAATATGATTGGTTATAACTTGTGATGTTTTAAAATTTGGAATATGTAGAATTGTATCTGCCCATGGGGGCGGGACTTGTCATTTTATGCATTTTATCTAGACTGTGATAGGTTATAGCTTGTGATGTCACATTCACAAAAATTAAATTTCTTCTAGTCCATCTTGTGTAATGTGATTTTTTGATTATTACTCCGGACTGGTACCACCAAACAGGTTCATAAGGTTCCACCACAGGATTTTTGGGGTTATTTTACAGGGCCAGGGCTGTTGATGTGTGTCTCCACTGCAGGAACTGACCCTACGGGTCAAAATACAGGAACCTTTATGGGGTCTAACTGAGTTCCTTCTTCAGTGTAGGTACTCCAAACAGTCTTGAAAACTCCTCTGCAGAACTTAGAGGTTTACTCGATGCTGATTAGGTACAGTATACCCAGAGCAGAATATGATGTCAATAGGAAACCTTGCAGCATTTTTAAAGCCCCACAGAAGACGAGTTGTAAACAGTAGGATTCGGGAGTATCAACAGATTTTGCAGTCGAAAGAATAATGTGTGATAAGCGGACCAAGGCAGAGGTGCAGGCATTGCTTGAATTCTATACCACTGAGGAGGTCACACTGATTGTGGTGGCGGTCGGTCCTACTCTGCAGTGGAGACATAGTGGCCCTGAGCCGAATGAAAGGACATTTTTATAAATTCGCCCCTTGTACCCCGAAGTTCCTGTAGTGGAATTGCGCCTATATTTTACATCACAGAGTTTTATGAACCTTAAACTCCAACAAAGATGGATTTCCACAGCATAGACCCCTTAAGTTTATACAGTGCAGAGAGACAATTGCCCTCCTTGTTATTTTGTTGTCATTTTTTTTGTACCATGTGTTCTACTATATGGCTACAATATGCTAACAATCGAGCAACATCATTTATTTTAGCCATCTGCTCGGCCTTGCAATTTAATTGGTCAAATTGTGTGTGGGCTCGCTGCTGGAAGTGACCTTTAGTGTCTTTAGAGCACAGCCAGAGACAGATGCGGGGAAGTTACAAATCATTAAAATCATAATCACCAGAGCTCTGCTTTGAACAGTGTTTTGATGCTGTTTTAATCTGGGTTTGCATTTTCCAGGTTAGTGCAAAGATAATTAACAAACTTGCAAACATGTCGCCACAAAACAAACAGATAAACTTTTTTTAATGACCTTGCAGTTGTGTTTTTCTGCTTATACTAGACACAGACATTCAGAGTATAAACATGAAAGTGTGTTGCCGTGTAGATTTTGTGTACTGTTTCACATAAAAATGCAGATTGTTGCTGTGCTAGACTCACAGTACATAAAATGTACGTAAAATGAGATCTGTTTTCTCCTCTCCGCCTCCAGGTCAGTACTTTGCCAGTATAATGATCATCGTTGGGATGTCAGTCATCGCCACAGTGATCGTTCTACAGTATCATCACCACGATCCAAATGGAGGAAACATGCCTAAATGGGTGAGACAGAACCTCTATTTTTATCTAGACTTCAGCTGATCAGAATCTCCATCAGGTCAACTTTTAGGATGGGTGCCACTACTGCTTGTGACAAGAAAAGACAGCAAAAAAATAAAAATAAAAAATCACTCAAACCTCTGCCACTCCGTGGCTGCTTGATTCGGTGAGAACCTTACAATTATGGGACACTGAACAGCCTTTAACATTCTTTTGTTCATTTTTAATATTTGTGTTCATTTTCTTTTTATGCTGTTCAGTTGGTTATTCAGTTCAATTCAATTTTATTTGTATAGCGCCAATCATTGTTGTGATTATCTCTAGGCGCTTCACAATTCAAGGTCGAGACCTCATGACTATACAGAGAGTAAACGCAACAGAACCACTGAGAGCAAGACAAGGGCGACAAGGGGGAGGAAAAACTTCCTTTAACAGAAGAGAAAAACCTTGAAGGGTAGCTAGTATTGGAGAAATATGATCCGTCTTTCTGACTCCAGTTAAAACTCGTACTGCAACATTTTGGATCAGCTGGATACTTTTTATGTCTTTATGTCTTGGTTTTCAATTTGGGTGCTACTATTTGTTTCAAGAAAAGATGCAATAACACAGAATTGTCTGAATGGACTTGAAATATCTATGCTTCCAACTTTTATAGATGGCACTACTCTTTCCAGAATAGGGGGAACTACTACAAAGTCCAATTACAAAGAAGTAGGGATATTATGTAAGATGTAAATAAAAACAGAATACAATGATTTGCAATTCCTGTTTAACCCATATTCAATTGAATACTGTTTCGTGTTCAAACTGATAAACTATATTGTATCACTTATTTTGAATTTGATGTCTGCAACATGTTTCAGAAGAGTTGGGGCAGAGTCATGTTTTCAACTGTGTTACATCACCTTTGATGTAAACACCACTCAATAAGCGTTTAGGAACTGATAACACTAATTGCTGAGGCTTTGTAGGTAGAATTCTATCCCATTCTTGCTTGACGTACGACTTCGGTTGCTCAACAGTCCGGGGTCTCCGTTGTCATATTTTGTGTTTCATTATGCATCACTCATTTTCAATAGGAGACCGGTGTGGACTGCAGGCAGACCAGTCTAGTACCCCCAGTCTTTTAGCACAAAGCCATGGTGTTGTAACACATGCAGTATGTGTCTTGACATTGTCTTGCTGAAATAATCAGGACGTCCCTGAAAAAGACATTGCTTGAATGCAGCATATGATGCTCCAAAACCTGCATGTACCTTTTAGCATTAATGGTGCCTTCACAGCTGTGCAAGTCACCCATGGGGACACTAACAGCCCCCCATACACCACACGTTTTTTTAACTGATAAAGCCTGGGGGCACGACAGCCATGATTACCAAAAACAATTTGAAATGTGGACTCTTCAGACCACAGCACACTTGTCACTTTGTGTCAGTTCATCTCAGATGAGCTCGGGTCCAGAGAAACTGACAGTGTTTCTGGGTGTTGTTGATAAATGGCTTTACAGAATGTTGGTTTTTGACCTTGCTGCTTGCTTGAAGAAATTTCTCCACACTCTGAATCGTTTGATGATATAATGGACTGTAGATGATGAAATCCATAAATTCCTTACAGCTGTACATTGAGAAACATTGTTCTTAAACTGTTGGGCCATTTTTCACATAATCATTCACAAAGTGGTGAACCTCGCTTGTGAACGACTGAGCCTTTCAGGGATGCTACTTTTATACCCAATCATGACACTCACCTGTTCCCAATGAACTTGTTCACCTGTTCCAAACAGGTGCTTTTTTGATCATTCCTCAACCTTCCAAGTCTTTTGTTGCCCTGTCCCAGCTCTTCTGGAATATGTTGTGGACATCAAATTCAGAATGAGTGGATATCAACCAAAAACCACAGTTTATCAGTTTGAACATTAAATATTTACATTTACCACAATGTCCCAATATCATTGGAATTAGGATTTGCACTTTGGAGCAAGAAATTTTTCAAGAGCTTGAGTAACTGAACCAATTTACTTAAAACATCCTATCAACGTTGGAGATAAGTGGCGCAGTAAAAAGTAATAAAACATGATATCTTGAAAATGGCTGAACCCATTTACATGAAACCATTTTAATATCTTCATCCAGTCAGCTTTTGGGATGGGTGGGGCTTCTGCTTGTTTCAGGAGAAGACACAATCATGTCAAAGTGTGTGAACTGATTTACTTCAAACTTTCCTTTGATATCAACCGCTATTGAATCATTATCCTGTCTTCTTTTGAGATAGGTGACACCACTGCTTCGAAGTAGGAAAGACTGAAAAATCATTAAAAATTCAGCAGTTCAGTTGCAGCCTTTTTCCAACAAACACATACCGGTTTCATAGTCTTAGAATTCTATTCATTTCAATTTAACTGGTTTTGAAAAACAGCCATGGACTATTCATTTTTATACGTTTTGCTGGTCATTTTTTTTAGAATTCTGTTCATTTTTTTTGGTTATTTTGTTGATTTTATGATCATTTAGGAATATTTTGGGGGATATATTATCCATGTTATGCTTTTTGAATTAAGGTGAACTGAAAGCACTTTATTTTCTTTACTGAACTTTAATTTATCCTCTTTACCGAGCTTCATTTGTTGCTTACTGTGCTCATTTGTAATTATTTCCGTTACTGTACTGTACTGTACATTCTCTTCATAACTTTATGTGGAAAAGGCACAACTTGATGCTTTAATATTTCAATAGAACACAGTATATTGTGCAACATTACTAAAAATACCCAAATACGCTGAATGGTGTTGCATTATGATACACTGGCTTCAGTGATGGATATGCTTATCAGTCTGCAGCAAGTTGTTAAATCTAATATCTGTCTTTTCTCCATTTCAAGACCTTTCATTATTCTGTTATTTCAGCATTAGTATCACTCCTGTAGTGTGTAATTTTCATGTCACCCATCTGTCACTGCTACCTGCCAGCTTCCCTTTTCCTTTTTATTCCACCACTTCCTCGACTGTGACTCATCCGGCAGCGTCACTGCCTGAGCTGCTCATCAAACGCCTCTCCACAGATTTCAACAGGAGTGCTTTTCAAAGAGCGGTGGATGTGCGGGCGGCTTCGATTAATTTCTCCCCCCCGCCCCCGTCGTAAAATAAAATATGCGTTGAGTTCTTTCTGAAAAGTTTTTATTTTTTTAAAGGGAAATATCAAAGTGGTATGAAGTTCTGATAAAAAAAGTGGAAGGATGCAAAGATCGGTGGGTTTATTAAAAGTACATCTGTGTTTGCAAGAGCGTAGGATAGGTTTAAACACCGGGTGGGTGTTTTAGCTCATGAATAGAGCAAAAAAATGAACAAAATGAGCAAAACAGTGCACATTAAAGAAAGCAAACAAAAAAACCCCAAAAATTTCCCTCAAACTAACCGTTAATTAACAACAATGAAAGGGCTCGAATAGCTACCACTAAATGAACAGAGAATGAAGAGAATGTTGAAAAATTTTTAATTTTAAAATTAAAAATAAATGCACAATACAATGATTTACAAAATTCGTAGATCCATATTTTATTCCCAACAGAACATAAACAACATATCAGAGGTTGAAACAGAAACATTTCACTGTTTTATAGAAAATATGAGCTCACTCTGAATTTGCACATCATTGCATTCTGTTTTTATTTGCTTTCACCCACCTTCTTTGGAACTGGGGTTGCATTGTAAATGACAAAAGGAGCAAAAATGAATAAAACAGTCTACAACATGAAGAAAACATGCAATAAAATGAACAGAATAAGCAACAAAATGAACAAAACAAGTGACAAAATGAACAGAATAAGGAAAAAATGAACAAAACATACAATAAAATGAACAGAATAGGCAACAAAATGAATAACACATGCAACAAAATGATCAGAATAAGAAAAAAATGAACAAAACATACAATAAAATTAACAGAATAAGCAACAAAATTAACAGAATTGAACAAAAACTAAACAATACCAAAAATGACCAAAATATTCACCTAAATGAAATGAATCACAAAATGATCCACTAAAAGAACAGAAATGAGCAAAAAATAAAAAAATATCAAAAAATGAGTCAAAAAGCACAATAAATGAGCAAATGAACCAAACATATAATAAAATTAACTAAACAAGCAACACAATAAGCAGAAATGAACAAAAAACTGAACAATGTCCACAATATTTACCAAAATTAAATAAATCAACAAAATGATCCACTGAAGGAACAGAATCTGAAGATAATATTTTAAAAAAATGAACAAAAAAGCATGATAAATGAGCAAATGAACAAACCAATTTATAAAGCACACAATAAAATTAACAGAATTTAACAAAAATAGAACTAAACAATCCCCAAATCAACCAAAATGTTCAGCAAAATGGAATAAATTAACAAAGTAGTCCACAAAATGAACATACTGAGCAAAACAGAGCTGATTATTTAAGCTCCATGCAGCCTCGTACATCTGGACACTGGGGTGAAAGAAGAGTGGATTAATATTCCAGTAGAGACTTTCAGAAGCCTGTAATTAAGTAGAGGAGTCATTTAGAGGCTGTGATGGGCAACAGTGGCTTTGTAATTGACACTTCTTTCAAAGTAAAGCACCAAAAACTGTACTTCAGAGGTGAGCAGTACTGAGGTACATTTACTCCTTTACATGTACTTGAGTACTTTTTTCCCCCCAAATTAATCCACTTCTGGGAGTAGTTGTTTCAAAGAATACATGTTTTTACAGAGGTACTTTTTACTCTTACTCTAACACTAATATGTTCCACCAATCAACGTTCAGCAGACAACCAGACCCCCTCTAGAATTCTGGGTAATCTGAAAAGTTCTGTCTCACTACCAGAGACTTTTTTCAGAAAAAGTTTGAGGTCGGGGGAAGGTTTTTTTTTTTTTACCCTGGTAACTGTGGTGGAGGCTTTTCAAAATTGCGGGTAAATGAGAAAAGTTCTTGCACTGGAAAATGAGCTTTAGTTACATTTGTGACGAGAAGATGTGTTTTTACATGTTACATGTTCGGCCCCATCTTGGTGAGTAGGAGTAAAAGATGTTGAAATGAAAAAACAACAAATTTAATTATCACAATAAATAAACTAAGCAAAAAAGGAACAAAACAAGCAACAAAATGAACACAATAAATTAACTCAAAGAACAAAACAGGAAGAAATAAAAAAAATCAAGTAAATTAATGAAAATGAACAATATATCAAAGAAACTGTACAGAAAAATTCACAAAGTCATCAACAAAATGATCACAATAATCAAGTAAGTTGACAAAAATGAACAAAAGAAGCAACAAGTGAACAAAAATGTAAATACAAAATACACATCAAAGTGAGTGAAAGTGAACAAGCTGAGCAATAACATTGGTTAAATAAAAAAATAGTCACCATGAGTTAAAAAATGAACAAAATAACAAAGACAGTATCAGAGCCCTGCATGGACAAGCACTGCACTATATTTACGAGCTTTTAAACTTGTACGTCACCAACAGGACCCTGAGGTCGTCTGATCAGGGTCGGCTGGTTGTGCCGCAGGCCAGGCTGAAAAAGCTGTGGCACCAAACTGTGGCACTCCCTGCCCTTGATCTGTGGACTCGGCGAACTCTTTTAAAAAGCAGCTAAAAACACATCTTTTTAAAACTGCATTTGGATGACTTAGTCTTTTATGATTTTTGTTGTGAATTTATGTTTCTTATTGTATTTTACTGTTTTTTTAGCATTTGGTTGCAAAGCACTTTGTGGTTTTTATCTTGAACGGTGCTATATAAATAAAACTTTACTTACTTACTTACTTCAATTAAACAAAGATCAAAATAACATGCAACAAAATAATCAAAATAATCAAGTAAATAGAGAAAAATGAGCATAATATTTATTCAAGGGCAGAGTATAATACTGTAATAAATTAATCACAACTACAGGCAGTTTTTGTGACATACTCTTTTGCTTTTACGCGTATACTAATATTTATGAGTACTGTACTTATACGTGAGTCACTTTAATCATAAAGTGAGACTATTTTTACTTGAGTGCTTTTCCAGTTCTTTTGTTGTAACAATTATATAAAACAGTTCAGAATATGATAAAATTGGTAGGGGTATGACTAATTTAGAAGTGTAGGTAAGTATGTTCAACACAGTGTTGATAAGTGTATAACAGAAGGTAACAATGATCAATGTACAAAGTGAAAGGATGTATTTAGGGGTGATTTATGTTTTGACTTCAGGATAAAATTGACTGGCCACATTTATCAATATATGCGCAAGCAGTTTGATTGCACGAGAGAGTCCAAATGCTTCATATATTGACACATCACAAGGACGTCGTGTTGATGAATGGCCTCTTCAGACGGTCCCATCGCCAATTAACGCTCTAATTGATGAGGTTCAGAGCAGGGCATCGAACCAGCACACTTCATAATTGCAGCCGGGACAAAAAAACAACAGAAAACAGCGCCCGCTACGTGGCCAGTGAACGCACCGTGCAGGGACTAATTGAGCAGTCATCTGGACATTAGCCCCTTATTATATGCCAGACACACATCTGGTCGTTTTTGCCCTTTCAGGAGTAGCGTTGTCTGTTTCCAAGAGAGGTTTGTGTCCAACCTGTGGAGCAGAAAAGAGCACGGAGGAGAAATCGATCCGGGTCGAAGCTGCTCTCTGTCTCGCAGTGTTTCCCACACATTGTTTGGCTCAAGAGGAAAAAAGAAAATTGGAGTCTCTTTGGGACCCAACACAAAAATCAACATATTATGGTGGTTAAATGTGTGTTACTGTTAAATTTTAAATAATAATGTGTATGAAGGTGAGCGCTGAACTTCACATTGAGAGAAAATTATTGTTCAGTGAACCAAAATGAACAAAACAACACAAATATAATTGAAGTAATAAAAAGAAAAATATCCTCAACATGCACAAAAATGATTGAAAAATATTATTAACCAAAGTGAAGAAAGGAATCAAGAGAGTGAAATGGTGAAAAAAATGGCCAAAAGAATTTCATAAATGAACAAAAATAAATGAAAGTCAAGAAATAAACACCACAATAATTTAAAATTTTTTATTTAATTAAAAAAAATCTAATAAAAGGAGCAAAATTGTAAAGAAAGCTGAGAAATTAACAAACTAACAAACAGTGAACAAATTATTCCATAAATGAACAAAAATAAATGAAGAATTATCACAATAATAACAATAATCAAAGAAAAAGAGCAAAATTGTAAACAAAACTAAAAAAAATAACAAACAAAATGAACGGAATTGAACACTATGTTCAATACAATGAACAAATTTGCACAAATTATGAAATTGACAAAATTCACCAAAATGAGCAAAATACACAGAGGACAAAAATGGACAAAAATAATAAAGAAAATTACAAAAATAGAGAAAGGGAGACATAAAATGTACAAAAATGAGCCAGTTATAATTATTAAACAATGTAATCAACAAAAGGGGCAAAAATGGACAAAGTAATCATGAACTGAAAACAATGATAAAATTAACTTGACAGCCCTGGGAACGCCTGGGGGTCCCCACAAAGGAGCTGGAGGAGGTGGCGGGGAGAGGGAACAAATTGAGTCAAAATAAAGGCAAAAACATTGTCAGAATGATGAAAATAATGAACAGAAATGAGCAAAATCAGCGAGAAAATGAATAAAACAGGAAACAAAATGAAAATGTGGAAAAAGTAAATGAGAAAATTTTTGAAAAAATGACTGAAAATGAACAATATAATCAAGAAAATGAACAAAAATGGAAAAAAAATCAAGAAAACTGTTTAAAAAATCCAGACAAATTAACAATAAGGAACATAAAATGAACAAAATGTACCAAATAATTTGCAGAAATAAATTAACATAAAACAATTCATAAACAATAAAAAAGTGTCCCCGCTCCATGTTCACAGAGCTGATTTTTCCTAATTAATAGATCATAATACAACCTCATTTTCACAGTGGTAGAACAGCTGTGTGATAGTGCGTGTCGATAACTCCACAGTGTGAGTCTACACCTGTTGTTGTTGGCATGCTCCCTGCTCTGAATTCAGCTAAACGAGAGAAAAGCCTTGCTTGCGCGAGGCTCTCTATTTGCATGTCCCCGGTGAGGAGCTCGCAACAGCATCAGGAAGCAAAACTCAAGGCTGGGAACTGCACTGAAGTCAGTTTGCAACAAATGAGGCTATTAGCCCAGCTTATGTGAAGGTCAACATGTGTGGGTGGTTTTCACAGCTCGCTCCTTTACATCTTTTGAATAGTACATTTGAGTCTCCTTGTGCTTTTATGCTCTACCTGTTCCTCCTGCTCTGCTTCTCATGGCTCTCAGCTTTCATCCTCAAGTACAGTATTCTGTTCGCACTAGTTGTGCTGTCTGTGAAGATTCCATTTTACATCACTTTGTACTTACATTCCATGGCCTTAAATCCCAAACACTGGTACCAGAAGTGGGCAGTACTCAAGTCTATTCAGAGGTGGGTAGTACTCAAGTCTATTCAGAGGTGGGTAGTACTCAAGTCTATTCAGAAGTGGGTAGTACTCAAGTCTATTCAGAGGTGGGTAGTACTCAAGTATGTATATTCCTTTACATATAGACTACTGGTCAAGTGTTGTAGAGCAACACAATTTTTCCAGTTTTTTAATTGAAATTCAAACACTTCAAGTCCATGAATAGCTTGAAATAGTACAAAGGTAAATGCTGAACTGCCAGAGGCTAAAAAAAGGTAATCAAAAATTGAAAATAATGTACATTTCAGATTTATACAAGAAAGACTTTTTCAGGAACAACATAAAGCTGTTCTGCACCAATAGAGGAAATTTGCTTGATCAATGAAAACTCTCTCTGTCTGTATAGAAGCAGTGTTGGAACACACTGTGGTACCATAACCTCATGAGCAGTACTTGAACAGTATTGTAATCCAGAAAGTACTGTGTTGATATGGAAAGGGTGAGACAAAGGCAATGAACAATGGAAGAGAGACAGACCATCATAACACTTGAAAGTATAGGTCTTTCCCACAGACACTGTGAAGAAATCCAAGGTGTTAGTGAGTACAGTTTCCTTCACCATCAAAAAGCACTCAGAACCTGTGGGAAAGTGACAGGAAGAGGTCTGACAGACCCAAAGAGCAAGATGGTGGCTCTGGGTCTGCCAGAGCCCTCCTCTTTTTCACCACAGCGTACCTTTTAAGAGCAGTTGTTTTACAGAATACTTTTTACTCTTACTCAGTTGTATTTGTGATGAAAAAACGGAACTTTGGACGTACCTTCTCCTTCTGTTATTGTTCTTTATTTTTACAAACCCAATTCCAAAAAAGTTAGGATGCTGCATGTAAATAAATCTTAAAATGTTTTATTTACATTTTACACAGCATCACAACTTTTTTATGAATTGCGATTTTATAATCCACATCGAATAATGTCAACGTTGTACATTAAGGATGCCGTTTACACAAATTAACTTTTGACAAGACATTCATTCCAGGTGACTAATATGCGATTAAAAATTATCATTATCTGTCACTCATTAATAAATAATGTAAGAATCATGGTTGTTTGTTTTTCTAAAATAATGTTCCATGGGGAACAATGAGAAGAGCCATGACTTTGACTCTGTACCCCACAGGAAGCTGCAATGACCTTCCTGCTGAATCTTGATAAACCTCTTATTTGATTTATTTGACTGTGTGGCTTTTCTTTGCTTTGTCTTGTGCAGGAACTGTGCTTTTTTTCTCTCCTTCCTAGTGTATACTACCCCCCCCCCAACTTTTTCCCCCAACTGTTGAAGCGGCTGCGCACATGTTCACTGCAGCCCCTCCTCTTCGGTGGGAGGAAGTGTAATTTCGTTGTTGATGGAAACATTTGACAATGACAATAAAACATTCTGATTTTCTGATTTCTGAACAGCTTGATGTGAAGGTAAGTGTCTCACACCTCCATTTTTGTCTTTCTGTTTCTCCAGGTCCAGCTCGTCTTGCTACAGTGGGTTGCATGGTTTTTGCGTATGAAGCGACCTGGAGAAAATGATGACCCTGAGCGGCCTCCGTGTGCCCCCCACCTGCGGCGCTGTTCATCTGGCTCCCAGAGTGGGAGCATCCCCAACCCTCCAGACCCCACCCTCCATCCCCTGCACCCACAGAACCTGGCTCCTCTGCAAACTGGGCCCCTCCACGCAGGACACCCACACCTGCACACCCAAACCAGTGCCAATAACAATGGGAACCTTCTTTACATGGGCTTCCAGAGCATGGACGAACCTTCTATGCTCTCAGAGTCTGTCCAGAGGAATAATCTCTCATCAGGACCTCCACGAGTGGCAGGAAGCCCACCTCCACACCTGCCATCTCAGTTCTGCAGCTCCCCACCACCTCCCACTCCCAATTTAGACACTGTGGGCTGCCCAAGCACCGTCTCCAGTGGTGGTGGCTTTGGAAGTGGGCCTGGAGGGATGGGAGGATGCTCGGCTGGAGGTGACCCTCAGCTGCAGGCTATCCTGGAGGAGGTGCGTTACATGGCAGACCGTTTCCGGGAGCAGGATGAAACAGAAAGCATGGCCGACCAGTGGAAATTTGCAGGCGCTGTAATTGACCGCTTGTGTCTGGTGGCGTTCAGCGTCTTCAACATCATTTGCACCATCTCTATCCTCATGTCTGCTCCCAACTTTGTGGAAGCTATTTCCAAGGACTTTGTTTGAAAGCTGCAAGGA
>JAQQAE010003779.1:0-19682 GCA_029823295.1 Pseudamia nigra | reverse complement strand
CACCCAATCCTCTGCATCTTCTCTCACACCAACTAACTTGATGCCCTCTTTTCCCACATCCATAAATCTCCTCTTTGATCTTCCTCTAGACCTTCTGCCTGGCAGTTCCACCCTCAGCATCCTACTACCCACATATTCACTATCCGTATTCTTTTTTTCCTGATAGATGTAAAGGTGAATAGTCAGAAATGTGAAACTGACACTGGAGTACTTCAAACTACATTATTATATTGGTGTAAAACCACAGTGTCAACAGTTGAGGCCAGTTTAGGTTTCGTTACATAAGAAAGTAAGTTCACCTAAGTTAAGTTAAGCTATAATAAAATATGTTTATAGTCTGTGCCAGAAATGTGCATTTAAAAAGGTAATATTAGTCAGATTTGGCTTCTTTATTGTAACTAGCTAACAGATGAATATATCTGCATTTTCAACCAGCTGAAACAGAAACAAAATTTGACATTCACTGTGTTATTTTTTTAGGAAACTGTGGGTCTGTGTTTGGCCTCTAAATTGCTTGCACATGCAGTAATTTTGCTTGGTCATGAGCCACTTGACTTTTACTATAAAGAGTTGATTCAGTAGATATTTTTTTTCTCTTACTAAGGTAAAAACAGCCGCGGCGCTGTCAGCTTCCACTGCGAACATAAACACACTTTCATTTTTCAGGCCATCCTTAGTCCTTCCATGAAACTGAGCACAATTTCCTTTTAAAGTCAGTGCTGACGTCTTTTAGGTAAGGGGTTTCCTGGAGACTCAGAAGCAGACGTAAATGAACTAATGTTGGCCTAGGTTGACCTACATTATTAATGAGAGGCAGGATGGAGGGTGATATCGAACAAACTCATCTTATCCACCTTGATATTTGTGCTCGTCTTCTTAGTAAGACAAACCGATAAAACACCCTGTCATAAAATCAGTCATTTATGTCACTGTAGCCTTGCAGCAGTGTAGTAGACGTTATGTTAGTTATCTGATAACAGATATGGTCAGATGGCAGTTGTTCAGAAGGTTCTTTATTGAATTGCAGTTTATAAAGTACGTGTTTTTAACAGTTTATCGTTTCTCTTGCTGGGTGTGAGTTTGTCAGTTTGAGCTGTTGACCAACATACTTCTCACATTCTGCTCCACCAAATGAATCACTGAACATAAAGCATTCTCTCACAATGAAACAACCCTCAGCTGCCCACTTTAAAGATCATAGAGTCCACCATGCATTTTAATCTGTTAACACTGGCAAAAGCAGAGCATCAGGGCCAAACCAAGGGGGTAATCTGGATGCCATTTCATGTTCTGAGACTGTGTGAATTGTGTGAACTGGATGAAATTGAAAATGAATCACATTTCCTTTTGTATTGTCCATTCTGTGATGAGTTTAGAATGTTTATATTTAATGAAATGTTGGAATGTCTGTTTAAGTGTAATGTGTATAAGTTGGCTGTCTTTATTTGTAAAGCCTGGAGAAAACGGCTGGAGGGTTTGTTTGATTAAGACTGGGTTTTATATGTAGTCTATGTTGGTAGTTTGGCTTTATTTTTATGTTTGTATTTAACGATGTCTTGTATACCCATAGGGCTGGACACTTTGTGCATGACACAATAATAAAAGAAATCAATCAATCAATATATCTCCAGAACTAAGTTAAATTTCTTTGTATTGGGGGTGGGTGGGCTGCTGCGTGCAGTGCTGGGGGAGGGCATCTGGGGGGTTAAGGGCCTTACCCAAGGGCTCACAGTGGTGATGATGATGAGGGTGGGCCTTCACCTTCCCCATCCAGAGCTGCCGGTCCGGGGATCCGAACCTCCGGTCACAGGCCCGCTTCTCGAGCCTCTTTGCCACCACTTGTTTATATTTATGTATATTACATATTTGTGTAGGAATTAGTAGGTACTTTAATATGTAAAAAGTTTCTAGTAACCCAGATATGCAAAAACTACATATTTTTTCCATGTCATACTTACTATCATGCAGCTCCAAGTTAAAATTGCCATTAAAATGAGCATCACATGATTAATGACATGTTACACTGTAATGGCAATTGATTTTGAAGCAAAATGTTATGAACTTGAGTTTTTATTCTAAATCAGTTCCAGTAACACAGACACCGACTCGCTGGAAAAAAAAAATTCAAACCCAGGTAATGACTTAGGTTTATTATCGACATTTATTGCATAATATAATTAAGCTACTCACTTTAAAGTTATATTTGACTTTATGAATGACAATCGGCATCTTTGGCAACTTTGATTTTTGAATTAGAGCCCACCAGCTAGAGGCAGCTTTAACATTAAATGTTGGTTCACAAACTTCATCTTGGCTGTTTTACAGTCTGCGTTTTTAAACAACATGTTAATTAGTGCCACCATGGACTGGACAGACTTCAGACTTACAATTGTACAATCTATTATTAAAAATAGATGAAAGAAAATCAGTCCTGCAGTTGTTTCTTTTATAAATTTAGTTTTAAAGGCTTAACGTGCGTGTGAAAGTGACAAATCTTGTAAAACACTGGTAATATTATGATCAAGTAAATGTCACATACTGCAATTATTACAGGAAATGTGCAGTTGTGATTTGTAAATTCAGTCAACTTGCTGGTTTGTGAAGGAACGTACGCATATGACTTGTTCAGAATAATCAAGTTAAACATGCAAATTACTGTAAACATATTAACACTTAAAGAAATACAAGTACTTCAAAAATACAAAAGCAGGTTGTGATTTTCTTCCTGCATGTTTAACACAGGACCATACAGCAGAGGCTGTGTTTTCCCACCACATCAACCTCCTAAATGTCACCTTTAAAGTATGATTACAGACTACATTTGCAATTATAAGATTGCACAAACTAAAATGTGTTTATGACAGCAGTGCAATTAATTGTGCATCCCTCAAATGCCATGTCAGCAACATTACTGTTGGCTTCATTCATTAACTGCTGTATAAATGGTGAGCGATGACAGAGCTTTTGCAGCTGTGGCCTCCAGACTCTGGGACTCTCTCCCCCTGAACTTGAGATCTGTGAACTTAGCGATCTTTAAAAAGCAGCTAAAACTCATCTTTTTAAACTTGCCTTTGGGTGACTGTCTTTTATGATGTAGTTGTGATTTTTCTTTCTATTTATCTTATTTTACTTTTACTGTGATTTTACTTTTTATCATTTTATGTATATCACTCTGTTTTTTTTTTATCCTGAATAGTGCTATATCAATAAAACTTACTTTACAGATTTTCCAGCTAAACTGTCTATAACACATACACTTGTTACTTATTGCACATATTACATCTATATCCTACATCTACGTTCGACACTAATGTCACTAAAGTTGATCAGTGGGGGCCTGTGACAGGAGGGACCCCACCTTCGTCATCATCATCACCACCGTGAGGCCTTGAGCAAGGCCGTGCTCCCAAGGCACTGCACAGCGGCTGCCCACCACTCCCCGAGGGGATGAGTCAAATGTGGAGGCAACATTACCAACGTCCTCTGTAAAGCTTTGTAAATAAAGTCCTGATGCAACTGTATGCTAAATGGCTGCTGAGGTTTTTTTCTGTGTACCCATAGTTGTGCTCCCCTTGGAGCTTACTTCTGGAAACTGTGGTTTTTTTCCTCTTCTAACCCACTGTTATGTACTTCCTCTACCTCTAGTAGTAGTAAGTCAAGCAGAATGTTGTTGGGTGGTGAGGGATATAACAGTGGGAAAGAAGAGTAAAAAGCCACATATCCAGAATGAAGCTCCTAAAACGGGGGCCCAGTTATGGTTACATAGAAAAACCTCTGCAAACAATTAGCATACAGTTGCATCACGGAATTCATATTCAAAGAATTTTACAGAGGGTGTTGGTAGTGTGTGAGTATGGTAACTTCATGCATTGTCCTTGGATGCGTATGTGGCCGGGGGCAGGTCCACACGATCCTGCCCCCGGCCAGCAAGTCTCAGTGATGACAGAGAACACAGCAAGTTGCCATGGAGTATCATGGTAAATGTAAAGTCTTAGTGTGCCAGTAATGACATCAGTTTTCAGTTTTATCGGCAGGAAAATCAGTGTTGCAACTTTCATCTTAAAACCTCTGCATGCGCTACCCTTTATGCAGTAGAACGTTTATTTTGGTGAGTAGTTCCAGCCTGAAACTGGACACTGACTTTGTGTAAAAGTAGACCTGATCTTGTAAAGCAGTAAGGGTTAAATGTGTTATCATGAGTCAGATAAATAGTGAAGCTGTACTTACTGTGAGCCTCGGTGCCTGGTATAAACAGCAGTGCAGCCAGTGAACAGACCCATCCTACTGCTGCCATGATCTTCACCTGCGGGTTTGGTTACACTTCATTAAATCAGTTTCTTGGACATTGATCGGGTTCCAGTAGCTGTCACTGTCTGCATTCAAAGTTACTTGACACTTGCGTTCTCACTAAAAGACGGTGTCAGATAAGGGGAAGTGAGAGAGGCAGCAGAAGTAAGGTAGGCACGTCAGAAACACTCCCAGTAAAGTCCCAGGAAGTTCCTTTGTTGACTGTTTGTCTTGAAAGGCTCAAACATTTACAGGCTCTCGCTCCTTGTCTCTTTGTGTCACCAATACAATTTTTTATATTTTATACACACAAAATCTGGAACCACACACAAGTCTGAAAACCTCGACTACCAGCAACATGACTCCAAACTGCACATTTCCTTTGCTCCCACTAATCATTTTAAATTTGTTTTGCATCTCTAAACTGAAATTGTATCCTTTCACACACATTAATTATGTACAAACACTAGCGCTCCTCTCAAAATACAAGACCCTGTTTACCAAGTATGAAAGAAGACCCTAGTGACTTACAACAACTGTGTTACAGTCATGAATATGAGTGTGATGTATGAAAGTAGAGCTTGGCGATAAGTCAGTAACAAATTTTGCATCTTTTGAGCACCATTTGCTTTGTTTCTTTGGTCGTTGACATCATTTTAATCATTTTAAGTTTATATTATTTTTGTCTTTTGCACCATTTTAGATTTTCTTTTTTTGCATCTTGATTTGTTAGAATGCAATTTAATGATAATAAATCAAAATAAATGAGCTGAATCTGAATTACTGAATTATATATCGTGAGAAAAAAATCATAAAATATTTTTTTGGTTTCAGCTCAAAAAGAGCCACCATGCACTATTTTGTCCAGACAACATTGAATCCAAATGAATGAAATAAGCCCTAGTTTTGGTATGTTTTTATATTACCTCACTTTGTGTTTATTTTATTTTATTTGACAAATCATTAATCAAAATAAGAATCTTTCATTTTATTTCTTCCACAGCATTTTTAAGTCATTGTGTTTTCATGTTGTTGGGTTTGTTTTGTTTTTATGTCCACTGCACCCAGCTTTCATCCAAAATTTTTTCAGGTCTAAAATTAATGAAATGATTCTTTTTATGATTTTTTTTAACAAATAATTAAGTTAGACAGTACATTGGGAATTGAATATCACCGCCATGCATCATCAAATCTTTTTCCTGCTGATTTTTTAAAAACCTTACCTAATATGATGGCAGTGAGTTAAAAAAAATCCCAATAAAAAGTTTCCAGCATGTATGTTTTTTTTTTTTTTCACAAAATCAGAATTAATATTTTTCTTATTACATTGTACATATCAGTGCAATGACAAAACAAAGTGTACAAAATGAATTACCATCAAATCTCTGGACTAATATTTTCAGTAATACATGTAAAAATTGGCTAAAAATTAAACAATTAATTCTCATGTGACATGGGGGAACATAGAAAAAAAGTCGTTTGGGCAGTTCTTACTGATATTAAGGCACAAAAGACAATTCTTTATCTTACCTGTAGTTGTGGAAAGCAAAACTGCTAGAAAAAGTGCATCATGTTTTGTGAGAAAACATGACATGCTAGAGCAAAACAAGCATTATTTTTGGAATCAGCGCCCCCAAATTAGTGAGAAACAAGTACCGTATTGGCTTTCATTCAGCAAAAATGATGCTTGGCAGTGTAATCCCCACAGTTGTCATGACGGATCTTGAAATAAAATCATGAGTCGACTTTGAGATTGAGATCTTCAGAAAGTGATTTTTGTGTCAGTACTTCCTAAGGTCCGTTTGTACTTGCACTGTGTATTTAAAGCTCATCTGTTTGCATTTATTAAACTTAAACCTCTAAAACTGGTCATTTTGTCAGGATGGTCAGTGTTGGCAGATTTTTAAATGTTTCCCCTCGGCCTAATAAGGTTTTCTGTTGATGCCATATGCGCGTCGATCTAGTTGTGATTACACTTACAGGTTTTTGGAAATCCTAAAAGAAGGAAATGAGGGAAATACCAGAAAAAAAAATCACTACAACATTTCACAGACTGCAACACTGTGTTAGTGTTGTAATACTAAAAAGAAAACAAAGGGTGAATTTAAAACTAGCAGTAAAAATAATTCACCTGAGATAGTGCAGAACTTAAATTCATGTACCGGTAACATTGCAGTACAAAAGAGAGTCACGTAAAACCAGCTTCATTTTCTCTCACAGTGGAATTGATCCAAGGTGTGGAAGAGAAAAATTGCATAATATGAAGTCAAGGTTTAATCAGTATTTATTATACTTTTTAATCCAATTTCTTTCATTTTTTAAAATTGAGGCTTTACGATGCAAAAGTTGTAGGTACCTTGTTTTGTTGTTTTAGTTGATTATTATAATCAATTAAAGAAATGCACATCATTATGATGTGCATTTCTCAGTGACAACAGAACCAGAATACAACAAGCGTTACAGTTTCTCCACAATAAAATGTCAGTATTACGTGTTATATGTATATGAGATCTGGTGACTTAATACTAAACTGAAATTAAATGAAACAGAAAAATTAAATAACACTGGAAACCACTGAAACCATCACAGTATGTAGAAATTCCCTGCTCTACTCAGGTTACATTGAGAAACTCTTCACAAGAGCCTGAAGAACAGGTTTTATGTGTGATTTTGAAGATGAGATAAACTTACCAGTGTTCAGGATTGATGCGATGACAGTCGCTGTTCGCTGTGCTGAGGAGTCACCGTTTTTGTTTTTTTTTTTGTTTTTTTGTTTAATACTGTTCCACTAACCCCTGCCTCTTATTTCCACTTCAGTGGAACAAAACCACCTTCAGGTCAGAGGTTCGCTGCTATGAGTAATCAGCGACTCCATGCACAGTTTGAATATAGGTCATTAAACCTCAGTTTTCTAAGTCAAAAGCTCTGTTCTCCCCCCAGTGCAACACACAGCATCATTACACAAGAAGTGATTGTATGTCATGTACTTTTGAAGACTTCCTTTTTACTTCTTGGAGGAAACTGTAAGTCCATGCTCATGACTTTATTTTGTATCATGTAATAAATAACAAATTCTTCAACCAGTAACCTGTATCTAAAAAAACCTTAAGTACCATACTTAAGTACATTTACTCTGTTGAATGTACTCTGTACATGATGAATAAAACGTACTTCTCAGTTGCATTTGGGTGCACACCTCAGTGAGTAAAGTCATTTTAACACAGCTCGAGTTTACCTTCAAATGATGATGAACATCATTTTATCCACTGCTGCTGTGTCAAATCAAAACGGTGAAAATAACTTTGCAACAAAATGAGCAAATATGAACAAAATAATCAACTAGAGGGCACCTAGAGAATGCATACCTCCACCAGCATGCTTATTCAACCAGCACCCTCTTTGTACATGAATTTTTGTAAAATTGTTCACACACAGAAAAGATGTCACGTAATTTAAACATTTTATTCATGTTTATTTATGACAAAAAGTGCATCGACTATCCACAACAGTGGAATGGATCTGGATTTCCAATCTGGTTCAGCCAAAAGCTAAAATAAATATTAGGGCTGTCAAAATTAACGCGTTAATCTGGATTAATCAATTTGTATGATTATTTAGATTAAATTCTTAATGCAATTAACGTGATTAACGCACAATAACTCATACTGTGTATCAAGGAAAAAGTGATGAAATCTCATGTTACATTTGACCCACCTCGCTGACAACTTCTTTAGTATTTATTGCTTCTATGTCAATTTAAATGTAAAAGTATAAGTCTTTACACATTTTGAAACAAATGACATTAGTTACTGATGAAACCAATGAACCAAGTGTAAAAAAGCAAAAACATCTCAGCAGAACATTACGGAGGTTCTGTTAAGTTCTACAAAGCAAGTGGAATTTACTTGAGTTACACAAGTTTAAATTAGAAAAAAATATGCATTTTAATATAAAATAACTCATTTTAGGTGATATAAACCACCTTCTATCATGAGTGTTTTTGCTCCCATAAAATGACAAACAATGAATAGGTGTTAATAGTGATTAATCAAAATTAATCCAGTGACCCTGTGATTAATTTAGATTAATAACAAACAGGTATGAATCATGATGAATCAAAATTAATCCACAGTGACCCTGTGATGAATCAGATCAAAAATTTTAATCGTTTGACAGCCCTAATAAATATCCAATTGCTCGACTGTGAAAACTTATAGCGTGTGGAATCATGAATTTATCTTCAGATCATGAGTAATAAAAAAAAAATCTGTTTTCCATAATGGCAAATTTGGATCTCATATTCATTAGGGTTGTAACTTTTTATCTCTTACAGAGACACAAATATGGTTAACATTTTGTGTCCATTAGAGGCAGTAGTGAGCCCCGTGACCACCACTCTGTGACCGCTAGAGGCAGTAGTGGGTCCTGTAGCACGTTTCTTCCATACCAGTGAGTTTGATGAAGCTTATAATGTTCATTGTGTTTGATGAGTCATGTTGTGTTATGTGTTTTTTATTTGTTGAGACACAGGTCAGATTTGTGATTTTACCGTGTTGATTTTCTTGGTAAAACAGAGTCCAGTCTGAGAGTACAGACTAGTTGATGGCATAGACAGTACTGATGAAGTGCATCCAGGTTATAAAACAGGGACGATTTGAGTCTGTGGTTGAAGACAAACAAACCCGTGGTCTGAAAAAGCAAAGGCGTCCCGTTACTAATTCTCTACCAGTCACCATCAGCCCTTCCTTACACACTGATCAGCTGTAGCTTTAAGATGTCAAGCTTGCACAGATCATCTCTTGAGAAAAGCCACCACCAAAATAAAAAACATATAAGGTCTTATAACATGTTCGAATGAGTTCGGAGTGTCCTGAGTGAAATAAACATAATTCAATATTCCCATCCATTTTCAACCCAACATATGTTCAGCCTCCTGCTTTATGTCTTTTGTTTACAGAAACAGAGACACATTTGTCTTTCAGTCTGCAGATCACACCAGTGGTTGTAAAATGAAGCATTAGTCAATCACATATTGCTCGGTGTCCTAAATTAATAGTAGAAAGAGCAGTCTAAAAATCATGGCAATTTTAAAAGGAACCACACAATTTTTGTTACCACAAAGGACAGATAAGAGAGGTAGAACTATCATGAAAGAGTGTGAGAAACCTCTCAGACACTCAGTACGTTTACATGCACAGCTTAGATGCAGTTGTACCTCGACTAAGCCTTTTAACTGGACTATTGCCTTTGTCCCAGTATACTGTACATGCCATAGTCGATTTATTGTTGAACTCATGTTGCCTCTGCTACAATGGGTGCCGATATGTAATCTTAAAACTTATTAGTTTTGAGCCACTTCCACGTGCCCTGTGACATCACAGACCACAACAATAGTCAGTACTAAGGTAGCAATTTAGCAACCTGGACGTAAACTGGCACGACAATGGGCAACGTTGGAACTTTGTACATAGCGTGATGTTATGGTGTTAAAGGCAGGCAGGTGTTTACTTGTTTACCTTTTTACATGCTGTACAACTTCTGGGTGAGGATTTGGCACAGAGTTATAGCGCATCCTCCCGTTCCAATCCAACTGTTCTGTCTACACGCAGGAGTGGATCGACTTTCGATTACATTATCTGGGTGTGTTAGTCCAACTCCTAAAAGGAGCCAAGATGTTTTCATGTCCAGTTTTAGTGAGACTATTTTTTTTGGGTGTCATGTAAACCTTCTGTCTTCTCTCTCCTCTTTCGACTGTTCTTCAGGGGTCGCCACAACACATCATCTCCTTCCATCTGAACCTGTCCTCTGTGTCTTCTTCTCCCACACCATCTAGCTACACGTCTTCTTTCACCACATCCACAAATCTCCTCTTTAAACCATCAAGTTTCTGTAACTTTCAATCAGAACCAGTGGTCAATGTTCAGTGAGGCTGATGCAGAAATAACTTAAACAAGTTATAATGCCGCTGCTGGACACTGGGGCATCATTCAGTGGGCTCCAAGAAGCACCGACTTCCATAGACTTCTCTCTGAAAATATTGTGTAAAGTGAAGACATTTTTGTCACAAGTCATCATGATCTCAGACGCTTTATGTGGACCCACTAATACGTAATCTGGCGCTCCACCTTTAAGTTTTTAATCCATTATTAAGATATTATGGCAACTGATCTGACAAATCACTGCTGTGCTGGGGTTTGATTGACAGGTTGCTGTAGTAACTTGACTCGCCAGTGGAGTCGGACCGAGTCGGACCTCCGTATCTTCTATTTAATCAATAGAGCATAGTTTAACCAGACATACACTCAACTGTAGTTGTGGCTACATACAGTAAGTGTTTACACTAACAGCACTGTAATATGACTTTGTTTGGCAAAGCCTGGTGACGTTTCAGTGAGCTAGTATCTGGTATTAGCGTTCCCATGAGATCCCAAACATACTACACTCTGGGAGCTCTGCCGCCATTCATCCAAATCAATTGTATTTCAATTGTATTTCCATTTAATTTTAATAACAATGTCAGTGGACGTAATAGTTTTATCATGTAAAATGTCCTCAGTTTGTCTGTATAGTGTGTCCCTTGTGTTTTGTCCTGTGGACTGTCTCATCAGCTGTTATGTGTTTGTTAATGTGCCTTTGTGATTCCTGCCTTAGGACTACGGATGGAATTTAGCTATTGTGCTAAGTCCAGCATATTTACATTGATGTGCAAAACTGATATGTTGATTAGTGTGCACTGTCCTAATTCAATAAAGAAAATAAATTAAATGCATTTCCAAATATGGTCACATCCTGTTTTTGGCTCCAAAATGTCATCCCTGAAGTGACAACTGGACTCAAAGCAGTCCTTCAGAAACCAATGGGTGACATCACGGTCACTTTGTCCACTACTATATACATTCGATTTTTGGTTCTATGCTCAGGACCAGAAATAAACTTGTAAGCTTGAAAGAAAAGAGGAATTTTGACATATTCAGCCATGTCATCCAGCTTCACACTGTCTGAAAATGCAACACAGTGACTAAACGGATAATTGTTACTTTCTGCCTCAGGTTTATTTTTCTTTCTTATTAAGTGGCACAGACATCATGATGCAATGTAGATAATGATATTGTACAGTTATACTATTTTCAGAGGAACCATATTACAGTAACTTCTTGTGACATTTATTTTGTCATTACTGTATCTTAATTCTGCACACAGTTTTAATATTTCATACACATTTTATTGAATACTTTGCTCCTTTGTTCTAAAAAAAGTGGCTCATAAAGTCCATATAGTAGAGAAGAGACAAATGTTTTCCTGTTTTTGCTGACAGCTCTTTACAGTTCTTCATCTGTACTTTCATGACATTAAAGCTGCTTCATAGCTTTTTTGTGTGTTTCAACAAAAATCCCGCCACGAACTTCCAGCATATTCTAAGTGAGCTTCTTTCCTCGCATGGTTTCATTCCTGCAGCTTTAACTGAACTGCACAACAGTTCAGATTCACAGTTTTATGACACTTCTTATTTTTACATATTTACATTTTCTTCATAAAAATACAGTTTACATTTATACATTATTTCCGCAGCTCGTCTTTATCCACATTAGCTGTCAGAATCCACTGCCAGCACCATCCACTGTAATGGTCTATAGTAGCCTTTCCAAAACCTTTTTAGCTACTAAGGTAATAAGATGAAAGAATGATCAAAATAAGTTCTCCACAACATGAACAAAAATGAAGAAAATGATTAAATTAATGAGAAGGAACAAAATGTCACCAAAAGTAACAAAAGAAAATTGATGACAAATTAGTCTAAAAATCAACAAAATAATGAAATTAATGTAATCACAATTAAAAAAATACATGGAATAATCATGAAAATGAGAAAAAACTATATTAACAGGAAATTATCAAAAATGAATAAAATAATTAAAAGATTTGTGACACATTGTGACACATTTTTGACCATGTCCCTCAAACGTGAGGACCAATAAACTCTGGAAAACCCAGGCATTGTAACAACTAGATGAGTTCTTCAGCAGCCATGTTGCTCTTCTTCCTGCTTAATGACTCTGCCTTCTGAACACGCTGCATGTACAAATACGCACTTTAGTCACAAGTTCAGCAGGGCTGTTTTTTCCGGATACACAATCCTTTTGCCCTTCACAGGCATATGGTACCTCATATCCTTCCAAAACCTGGAGGAACGTGACAACAAAGAGGATAGTTCCGTGTCCTGTTCTCCTTTCTCCTCATCCTGTCTCTGCCTCATACAAGTCCTCCAGCCTCGCCTCTTCCTCTGGTTCTTCCACCAGCACACAGCACCCTGCTTCTTCCTCAGGTGGCGCACCGACTCGGGGAACTGCTCCAGCTGAGACGGGCTGATCTCCTCCAGCTCCACTAGAATGACCTGGAACGCATTGATTAGCATTGATTACAGTGGACAAAACACTAAAGTATGTTTTTGAAGGTGCAAATAGATTGTAATGAAACATATGAACAGTGGTCACACAGTTGTGTTTATAAGTTTACATACCCTAGCAGAGTTTGTGATGTTGTGGCCATTTTTCAGAGAATATGACTGATTCTACAAAAACCTTTCTTTCACTCATGGTTAGTATTGGGTGAAGCCATTTATTATCAAACATTGTGTTTGTTCTGTTTGAAATCATAATGACAACAGAAACTACCCAAATAACCCTTGTGAGGGTTACTCCTCCAAGGCTTAAAAAAATATGGCGAAGTCGGCAAAATGCAGTGCAGTGAATTTATTTATTAAAAAGGACAAAAAGGTAGCAAAACTCCAAAACCAGTGCAGATATTTACAGTGGATGTCCAGGTACGAATAATAAAAACACACACAAACAAGAGAAAAAAAATACTCTGTACAACTTATACCAGAACTTCTATTACTGGTTTTACTGACACACACAAAATGGTTGCTACCCTCCACAGCATCTTACCCATCACACAACCTCACCGCACTCAATCCCTCACCCCTAGTTCGAGCCCTATTTAAAGCCACTAGGCTCCTCCCACTAAACAGGGAAATATACACAAAATGAACAATTCACAACACTCATAAAGTATGCACCACTATAAACCAGTAAATAAATATGCCAACAATGTACAGATTACAATTTTGGTTGTTTTATGATTTGAATTACATGTTTTAGTGACTTAATTGAATAACTGGAGTGACTCGTGGTGTGTGTATACGTCACCTTTAACATTCCCGCGCACAACGCCATATACATACATATGCATCCGTGACATCAGCAATATTTGGACCTTGTGACAAGCCACAGTGGATGTGTATGGAAGTGTATGTCTGCTACTACGTGAAGTTATGGAGGGGAAATGGTTGTGCAGAGTCCAGAAGTGTGCACCCCCCATGGCTCTACAGGTGGACATGAGGTGGACATGAGGTGGACATGAGGTGGACATGAGGTGCAGCGGGGGCACAAATGAATACAGCGGATGGAGGTAAGTCAGTGGTTGGCATTTGTATGTATGTGTGTGCGTGCAGCTGTGTGCGTGTAGTAGCGTGTCTCAGGCAGAAGGAGGAGGAAAAGAGACTGAATATGAACAAGGAGTATGGATTGTGGTTATTGTACAGAATAATGCAGGGCACAGACTAACACTGTGACAACCCTGATCAAAAGTTTGCATACCCTTAGTTCCTCATACTATTTATTGTCCTCTTTAGCATCAAGGACAGCTTGTAATGGTTGTGGATGAGGCACTTTATTTTCTCAGATGGTAAAGCTGCACATTCTCTTTGGCAAAACGCCGCCATTCCCTGTAAATTTTTGGGCTGTCTTGTATGAGATCTCCCCAAACTGTCTCAATAATGTTGGTGTTTGGAGACTGAGGTGGCCACTCCAGAACCTTCACCTTTTTTTACTGTAGCCAGTGACTTAGCCTTGGATTTTGGATCACTGTCATGTTGGAATGTCTACATGCGTCCAATGCACAGCTTTAAGGCTGATGAGTACAAATTTCCCTCCAGTATTTGATGGTAACATGCTGCATTCCTCTTGCCATCAATTTTGACCAAGTTACCTGCACCTCTGTAGCTCACACATCCCCACTAGGATTGCAAAATTGGAAACTTTCCATAGGAATTTGTGGGAATTAATGGAAATAAACCTGACATTTACCACAGGGATTTAAACATACAGTAGTTGGAGAAAACACATTTTAGCATATTTTTGACTAAAACAACCAGATTTCATGCAAATATCCTTGATGAATATCTATGCAATTGCTCAATCACATGCATATACAGTAGCACACTGCTTACTGCAGGGGGTATTTAGGCCACGCCCCCTACATGCACTGTGCATTCCTCCATCACATGCACAGATGACTTCTATAATCCTGAAGATTTTGCAATGGCATGAACAGACATATAAATAGTTATCCTCGCCAAAGAACTGGAGTGAATTTCAAAATATTTTACGATTAATGTAGTGAAATTCAGTTGATGTGCATCTGAAGTACGTAGCTAGCATCATAAATAGTCAATGAATTGGTGCTAGTTATAGCTTACATTTAGTATCCAACTTGTCAGCTAGCTATCCACTATATGAATATATTTTCATGTGATATTTACATTAATACCATTCATCAAATGTATTTACATCATAATATCATCAAAACTTCACTTTATGTAGTCCATAGGCTCAAATGTGTAGCTTCAACAGTCTTGTGCTCTGGGTTCTAAAATGTGGCCTCAGTAGGGTTCTAGAAATCATCTGTGCATGTGCTGGAGGAATGCACAGTGCATGCAGGGGGTGTGGCCTCAATTCCCCTGTAGTAAGCAGTGTGCTTTGTGCAAGTGCATATTTGCATGAAATTTGGCTGTATTAGTCCAAATTACACCACTATATATTTTCCCCAATTATATTTAATATCCTTGTTAAAGGCCAACCTTCAATTTCATAAACTCCACATTTATTCCTGTTTATTCCCATAATTTACATAATTTACATGGAGAGTGTCTAATTTGGAATATTTCCAAAATTCCCCACCTTTACTTCCCATGGAAAATTTCCAGAAATTTACCACCAATTCTCTGCCCCTTTGCAACCCTAATCTCAAAACATCCGTGATCCAAAAGTTTAACTTTGGTCTCATCACTCCAAATGACTCGGTTGTAGACATTTTGAGGCTTGTCTCTGTGCTGTGTGGTATGTTGTAAGCAGGCTGTTTTGTGGCATTGACGTTGTAATGTCTTTCTTTTGGAGATTCAACTGTTCAGTCCATTTTTCTTCAAGTGCCTCCTTATTGCACTGCATTGAGTCCTGTATGTCAGCTGAAGTTATTTACCATTTTCTTCTTTGTCTCCCGAGCAATTATCCTGGCAGCTGTGGCTGACATTTTTGTTGGTCTACGTGACTTTGGCTCGGTTTCAACAGAATCCCTCATTTATCACTTCTTAAGTAGAATTTGAACACTGCTGATTGTCGTTCTGAGTTACTTGGTTATCTTTTTAGATCCTTTTCCTGTTTTATAGAGTTTAACCAACTTCTCACCACAGATCCTTTGATAATCGTTTTACTTTCCCCATAGCTCCGAATCTACCAACGCCACTGCAGCATTGAACGAAACATGCAGGGTCTGTCAGGAGCTCATGAGCATCAACATATGTGGATGTCACTAGGAAAGCACTTCCTCGTAAGAGCCATTAGTTAGCTTGTTTATGTACACGCTTGATCCCAACTGTAAGATGGCATTATGATTTTAAAAAGTACAAACACACTTGTTTTTGATAAATGGCTTCACCCGACCACTAATGATGTTAGTAAAAGTTTGTATCCTCATTCATATTCTCTAAAAAAAGGCCCCCCAAAAAAATCACAAATTTTGTCAGGTTATGTAAACCTTCGAGCACAATTGTAAGATGTCAAAATATTAAGGATTGTGCAAACATACTTATCAATAGTCATCGGAAGCGAATCGATCATTCATAGTTCTGCAGCTGTGTGATGGTGAAACTGCCGTCTGTGTTCTCACCTTGAGGGACCCCTCCAGCAGCGCTCTGTGCATTGCTGTCACACACTCCAAGTACTGCCTGGAGTCTGAATAGGCTTCTTCACAGCTATTCGTTTTTTGGCTTTCAGGCTCGTCGCTGTCAACGCCATTAGAGATGATAATGTTGTTGTTATTGCTACTGGTGCTGCTTGTGTGTCTTTTATTGGTGAAAGTGGAGGCAGTGTAGAGTAGAATGAGGCGGCGGCTGGCCTGCATGTTTTCCTCCACTGCGTCCACTATGGCTGCATGGAAGAAAAACAAAGATTAGCTTAATGTCCCACGAGTCGGTAAAATTCTAAATTTTACCATTTTAAATTTGAAACGTCGTGTTAGTAGAAAATTAACCATAACATTTTTCTGTGTTTACAGTAGCTTTGTGTCTGTATCTGGTGGCAGGTCACCTTGGGAATGAGCTGAGGTTCAACAGGGTATTCTCTGATCTAATCATCTCCAAACTGAGGTGATCTTAATTTGACCCCTGCTGCAGTCATTCTGATCCTTCTGCTGCCCATTGTGTTCCTTCCTATGCATCAGCTGTGAAGGTTAAAGCTGCGTTTGACATGGCTGACTGCAGTGCAGTATGCTGGAGGTGAATGCTATTGCATTACACAGTCAAAACCTCTCATGATGGAAACAGTTTCCTGCCGGCAGGTGTTTTAAATTGTTTTGAAAAATGAAAACTGAAAGCCTTCAATATGAATTAAGCTGTTGGGTTTTTTGGTGCAGCTTCTAATTAGCTTGTTAAAGTCTTTCAAATGGCAAGAAGATGCATATTTTTGTGAAATAATAATCTGCATAAAAACAGTTATATTTCAGTTATGCAAACTCATTTCCTTATTTATCCATATTTGATGCGAACTGGTGGATTCTGGTCAGAACTCCTGCAGGTGATGGCTATGAAGCACTAATTACACTGATTGCACCAGAGCCTGCCTGCATTGCATTGTGGAATGAAGCCCATCACCTGCTCAAGCCGTGTACTGAGAACGATGTTGGATCAGTAAACGTACATCTGTTTACCTTTGATATACTGCCAATTTCTCAAGTTTTTTAGCTAGCACATACCACACATTACTTTTGGTCAGAGTCAGCTTGCCAGCAGTATGTAGTACAGCACTTACATCAGTAAAACTTCCATGGATGGTCTGCAGCTGGTCCAGAACGCTGCTGCAAGGCTTCTGACAAGGTCTTGTAAATGTGCTCATGTCACCCTGCTTTTAATTTCACTGCATTGGCTCCACATCCATTTCAGGATCCAGTTTAAGATCCTGGTTCTGACTTTTAGAGCCCTACATGCACAAGCACCGTCTTATATTTATGACCTTTTAAGCTTGTACTGTACGTCACCAACAGGACCCTGAGGTGGTCTGATCAGGGTCTGCTGGTTGTGCTGCAGACAAGGCTGAAAACTAAAGGTGACAGAGTGTTTGTGGTTGTTGCTCCCAAACTCTGGAACTCCCTCCCCTTGAAATCTGTGGACTCAGTGAACTCTTAAAAAGCAGCTAAAACATATCTTTTTAAAACTGCATTTAGATGACTTAGTCTTTTATGATTTTGTTGTGATTTTATGTTTCTTGTGTTTTATTGTTGTTGTTTTTATATTAGCATTTGGTTGTTAAGCACTTTGTGGTTTTTACCTTGAAAGGTGCTCTATAAATAAAACTTTAGTTACTTACTTACATTTTGAACACAGCCTGAATGTTCACATCCTACCTAATTCTATATCCCACAGAGAGGTACCACTGCAAGATGATCAACATTATTATTACATTATCTGTCAGTGGTCATAATTCTCATGGTTGATTGATAGCAACTGGATAATTATGTGCATCCACTTGGAGGAAACCATCTAGAGGCAGCTGGATTTTTTAACTTTAGAACAGATATGTGCCTTATACCCATGTAAGTGCTTCGTTGGATCCATTTCTCTGGTTCTATAGGTGACTTACCTTGTCCAGGTAGACAGTCACGACCCGCTATGAAGAGTTTATAGCCACAAGACTTTTCCAACACCTGAGGTAGCATCTGGAGGGCAAACATCTCCACGTCCTTACTGAATCCATTGACACACTTCTCCGGATACATCACATAGGCATCATACAGCTTCCCATCGGAGTCTGACTCAAAACACAAAAGGATTTCATGCACTGTGATATAGTAGTGTTGCTCATAAGAGAAGAACAGTGTGTGCCTGTTAATGAAACTCGCTGTAGTTTCAGTTTGAGAAACTCAGATGTCCCTAAACACAAATGTTTTCACTTTTGTCGGAGCAAATCAGTACACTTTGCCATTTTATTTTTCTGCACCGTTTGCTCTTACAGATGCAAGTCTTTGAATTTTTGAAACTCCTGCCCCAGTTTATTTGACATTTATCCCTAAGGTGTGAAAACGATCACCCTGGCGTGACTGCACTCTGACTGTAGGGAATTTTTTTTTCACTGTTCAGTTTTTTTTTTTTTTTACCTCTGTTAAGTTTTCTGTGGTCTTTGTCCCACCTTTAGTGAACTGTATGGTGTCTTTTGCTTTTGGCCTTCAAACTTCGCTCTCTTTGAATCTGCAATTTTTTGCATATTTAATTCACTCTTCTTACTCCTGTAGTCACCTTACTGTAGTAAAAAAAAGTTCCTGAAAACCGTTCTGAGCAAAGGTGTCTCTTCAGTTTTATATTCAGAAGATGACATTTAGAATCAGCAATATGCTACTGTAGGCAGCCCTGTGGTTAGTGTGTTTTCCTTTGCTTACTTTTGCTACCGATACTGAACATTTGCAAATGAAGTGTGGTGAATGCGTGGGTCCACAGTACATTTATCTGCGGTCAGGTCAGAGCTGTGGGATTTTCCATCTTGGAATGTTTGCATAATTTTTTATTGCAAACAGTCCATAAAATGTCTGGATATTAAAATGTGAAATATTACCTTTATCTGTGTAGAGGCCAGGAAATGCTGCCCTAAACCAGAGCACCATGTCCACCTTGAAAAGGTAGTAGATGACGACACTGATGATAAAGAGAAGAGTCGCACTGCTCAATATGGAGCTGACAGGAAGTATAATGTTGGGATCTGTGAAGAAGCAATGACACGTTATTCAGTCTAAGGTAGAACTGGATGATAAGGCCATGAATGATGTTTTTTTTCAGATTATTAAAACTACGTTCTACAATTATCATTTCAAAACCAAAAAGGGGTTGTCATTAGTCATTAGAAATAAGCTTATTTTAAATCTTTAACATCTACCCTTGTATAGTATTTTACAGAGGGCTTTAAATTATTAATTGTCTATAAGTCAGAAATATTATGTGATGGACAGGCTGACAGATGAGGTTAGACAAAAATCTCCATGGACTATGATGTTTGCAGATGACATTGTGATCTGTA
>JAQQAE010003778.1:0-19682 GCA_029823295.1 Pseudamia nigra | reverse complement strand
TTCCCTTCACACTGTGCGTGTGGAAATGCTCTTACTGTATTTGCTTAGTTAAATCCAGGTGGCGACTTTTTTTTTGGCCAGGCAGTGCATCTACCTGCTCATTCCTTTGACATTCAATCCCACTCTGTTCTTACTGTGTGTCAGTGTAAGAAGCACTAGTTGGACTTTTCCCTTGACAATCACTAGATCTTAATCCCTACACTTCAAATCTCCCTGGACCTAATCAAGACAGAATAACTGCAATAAACAACACTTTATTGCAGCTCAGTGTCATAAGGGAGCACTCTGGTGCAACCCAGTAACTACAAGATCGAACTACAAAAGCACATTATTTTATATAATCTAAATACTTCATATTTACTCATGCCAGCACAAGCAATTTTTTGGAAGAAGTTGCTTTGATTCTTTCTTTCTGTGAGCGGTTGTAAGTCTGTTCTATCTACATATTTACTAGTTTTGACTTGGTTTACTAAACTATAGATTAAACATCTAGTAAATGGTTTTACACTAGGCGCCTTTCTACTCTAGGGCAATCAAGGCACTTTACACTGCTTTCAATTCACCCATTTGCTCACACAAGCAGACATTCACACAGCAGTGAACACTCAGGGAGCACCTTGGGGTTCAATGTCTTGCTCAAGGACCATTAGCCTTCGAACCACTAACCTTCTGGTTCATAGACAACCTGCTCTACCTACTGAGTCACAAACTTGCATAGGACCACTGTAAATGCTATAAATGCTCAATTATATATAAAACCTAAAAAAAAAAAAAAAAAAAAACACAAAAACCCTTATTTATACATGTCTTGGTCATGCTGCATTTTATCAACATTTATGAACTAACGCCCTTGAGGATATTGTTGTATAATATGTATAGACACCGTCTTTCCCTACCTGCTCGCAGAAGGATGACCTGGTCATCAAGAGGCAGTTCACAGAAATGAGGGATTCTCTTTGCCCACTCGACCAAGGCAAACAGTTGCTTGTCTGCAGTCTGACAGATGTTGGTAACTGCATCATGGGGCTGAAAGCAAAGGACACAACACAAATATGCAGTCACGATGAATAATTCCAGTAATAACAGTAACCCTGTCATTTAGTTGTTCTAAAGCAGGGGTGTCCAATCATTGCCATAAAGGGCCGAGACACTGCAGATTTTCATTCCAGCCACTCACGAAAGCAGGCGTTTTCACTGAACTGCAATCAGTGGGAAGGAATTCAGTGAAATCACCTGCTGAAGAGACTGGTTGGAAAGAAAATGTGCAGTGTCTCGGCCCTTTGTGGCAATGATTGTTCTAAAGCATATGGCCAAATCCAATTATTCTGTAGGGAAATTACTTTTAAAAATCCTTTTAGGTGTAATGATGTAACCACTCACAGAGTTGCCTCCCGAGCCTGAATCTGTGTGAAGCTCAGTCTTTTGCTCCACAGCTGTCTCTGCCTCCAAGATCTTTTCCACTGGCATCTCTTCATTGACTGAAACACTGAACTCCAGCTCTCCTTCACGTTCTCGGTTCCTTTGGCGCTCCTCCTGGACTGCTGTGGGGACAACAGATGCCCTTATGAACCAGAAAGGGTATAGAAAAAACTCATCCTAATAAATGGTCAGCCATCCCAGTAAAATATCAGGAATAGTCAGAACAAGTCTAAAAACAGCTCAACCGAGCTTTGATATTTCTGCAAGATTAAGATGATCAGATTATTTTTTTATCTGTCAATCTCCACTTTTGTTGAACTGACTACACAGATTACCATACTCAACAGTACAGAAACTGCAAGAGTGATATAACATGTGTGAGTTTGTGATCAAATGCGCCACAGCCCTAAAGTTCAGGTTACACACATAAGCTTAATGTTTCACAATAAAGTGTTCTATCATTAAAGAGACAATAACAATATATCAAAGAAGTCAATTATTACCCTTCCTGCTAAAAATGTTTCAGTGTAATACCATCCTAACCAGCACGGGGCATCATGAGGACAAATGCAGTACTGAGTAATGTTGGTCAAACATTAGCAATCACCCCAACAGGGAAAAAAAAAGTACATTTCCCACAAAAACACAGGAAGAATAGAGTACTTTCTGTAATATGAGCAGAGTGTTATCAGAAAATAATATCAACACATATTTCTAAGTAAAGGACAAAAACACAGCCATAGGAACTAGAGGTCCACCGATTATCGGCTGGGCTGATTATCGGCACCAATATTTGGTATTTTGACATATATCGGTATATGTGTTTTTTAAATCCGACGGGCTGAGATTAAGAAATCAATTAAAAACTGGGTAATTTCACTCAGATGCTGCCGCCCCTCTCTCTCTCTCCGGCACTGTTCCACCCACAGCGCCATCTGATTGGTTAAGCAAGCCACAGTATGTGTGTGTGTGTGTGTGTGAGGACACAAAGAGGTAACGTTTTCTCATGTGGAAAAGCTCCGGAGAACAAACACGTGTTGTCGCTAAATGCAGAAAACTCTCCCGAAATTGTAATAAACATCCCAGTGCTCTATATCTCATAACTACCACTAAGTGCAGCAGAATAACATAAGAGAGCTCTTGCGTACCTGCCGACATGTCTGTGAATTACTTGAAAGAAGGCTGCTGATAATATCGACAGTCAAACAGTCCGTGATAGTAAAAGCATGTGTGTATGATTAAGACAGAGCACATAAAAAACTTGTTTTATTGTAGGGAAGCACGCAAAAGGTGGAGGCTGATTAGTTTTTACCATAACATTAGTTCGCTGGTCTGGCTCTAAACCCTCGGCAGTCTAACCACCCCAACAGGAAAAAACATTACATACATTCTCAGGGAGAATACTATGTGTTTGCGTGAAAGTCACATGAAAAACTCTACAGGTCACGAATACTACAATAACTTGTGAGTCTAGGAACTCCATGCACTTCTGGAGCTATTTGTTTGGTTAAATAAACAGGCTTTAGGCATTTAAACGAAGTTAAGTGTTTGTATTATTCAACATTTTTACACTTTTACTGCAAATGAATACTGGCTCCAAATATCGGTTATCGGCATCCTTAACAACTAATAATCTGTATCAGCCCTGAAAAACCCATATCCGGCTATCACTAATATGAACATACCACTGATACTAATGTAGGCACAGCTATAAGACACGTGCAGTCAAAGACAATTTCGCTGGTGGCAAAGCACTAAAAAAAGTATGCACTTGTACAACAAAATATCAAAATAGAAAATTTTAGCTGAGTTCAAATCCGACATTCACCCTTATCATAACACAAAAACTAATGATTAATGTTTATTGCTTAAGCCATTGAGTGGTAAATGGTTAATGTTAAACCTCCGAAGCATACCTTCCCTCTTCATGCCCATTGCGAGGCACTTCTGGTAGCGGCAGTACTGGCAGCGATTGCGCTGGCGTTTGTCGACCAGGCACTCTTTGTTATCCCTGCAGGTGTAGCTCAAATCTTTGCGCACAGTTCGTTTGAAGAAACCTTTGCAACCCTCACAGCTGTACACACCATAGTGTTTGCCTACGCATCACAAAACATTTAAAACATAAAGTTCAGAAACTTTAACAAAGTAAACACATAATTCTGTGGACACACAGCTTTTTATGACTACTGACAGTGACATCTTTCTTTGGTGCTTAACTTCAGTTCACACATTCACTTACCAGAAGAGCGATCTCCACAGATGACACACAGGCGTTTCTGAGACAGCGTTGCTCCAGGACTGTGAGCTGGCATAGGACACAGACCAAATGGGGGCTTGATATCTTCTGAGTTGCTGATGGAGTGCATCCCTGATACAGGTGCTGAAGAACTAACCTGGATTTACAAATAAAACAAGTAAAATGGTTTCCATTATTAACTGCATGTAATTTTATTAATTTTTTTTAAATTGCGACAAATTCATCAATTTATTTCTAGTTAATAACACGATAGGCACACCAAAGCTCCTAGCAATGCTTTTCATAACAGCAAATTCACAGGTAAATTGGCCCCTCCAGATTGCCCATAGGTATGAATGCGGGTGTGAATTATTGCCCGTCTCTATTTGTCAGCCCTGTGATGAGCTGCTGACTCATCCAGGGTGTACCCCGCCTTCACCCTAATAAGTCAGCTGGGATAGGCTCCAGCACCCTCCCTGACCCTTGCAAGGATTAAAGGGTAGAAAATGGATGAATGAAACCGGTACACCTACTTAGAATGCAACCACTGCAGATTACACAAATAATATCTGTGCATATTCTGAAATTACAATCTTAAAATGTCTGCTTTGATAAAGTTCTACAACAGTGATATTATCCAGGGTTCAATCAGCTTGCAAGAGCTGCCAAGTGATATGAAAAACATTTTCATGGTGACCCTCATATATTTAGCATTCACACTTGTACATCTAACAACTCAAGTGCACATATGCATTTGAGTTGTTAGGCCTACAGATGCAAATAAACAACAAATCCTGAAAAGTGTGATCATTTTATATGCAAGCCAACCTCAAACCAAAAGAGAAAAGAAGCAGGAACTTGTGGCTGTGAATTACCTGAATGTTGCTAATGGGTCCAAATCCCAGAGAGGGTGAGACTATGGGAGAGTTAAGTGAGGGGCTGATAACTGAGAAAGGAGAACCCAAGAAGTTGGTGGGGCTGTTGGATGCTGAACTGTTGGGCTGCTGTGTGGACATGGCTAGAACGCTACCCAGTAGAGAGGATGATGTCCTGTCTGGAGGATATCAATCTGTGGGTGACAAAAATAATTAACAATGCAAATACAGTAGAGTTTACTTGTCTCAAGGTTTGCAGCAACTAACATAAAAAGCGACCAGATCTGAAGTGTATTTGACTTCGACAGCGCATGATCCACAATTAATTGTCATTAATCAAATAGCAACCCACAATGCAAAATATTAATCTGATGTTGTAAATGTGCACAATATAACTATCCTGCCAAATGACCGTAGCACAATAAATGTACACGGTGTGTTGAACTATTGAGCAATCCGGTAAACTTGGGAGACCAAAATAACACGGTTAAAGGTGGCCTTGTTGCCTGCTAGTAAACTGAAAGGCTATTTAACTAACGCTTATTACTATTACTGGACAAACATTGATGGTTTGTTTCGATGCACTCGTCACGGTTCTGTATCTGCTTAACGAAAGTCTAATTTGAACACCAAATCGAGTTATATATATCATATATGACAGAATCGCTAAAAACTAATTAAATTAACTGACTAAAGCAACACTTCTTTAGCAAAGCCTATTTTTTTCATAGTCGTTACATAGACTCCACTTTGCGTACATTACTGGATGTTTGTTAGCTAGCATCGCACTCAGCTTTACACGTTTGCCAAAGAAACACAGCAACGTTAACCGTAAATTTATTCCGTAAAAGCAGAAGATAGCTAATGCTCCATCGTAAACATAACTTTGTTTGCCCCTGATTTAAAAACTCGCAATGTGCATAAACGCGCTTCCCACGTGTTAGTTTATAGAACACAGTGTTCTGATTTGAGATTCAGTTAGCTAGTTACCGCTAGCTCTAAATCCATAAACGACTGAGGCAACTTACATTAGCCAGCTAACGTTAGCCACGGTGGCACATTTCTCCCCACACGGCGAATGACTAAAACCTCTTAATTTAACCATCACCGAATGTAAGGTTTTGGTCTTAGATAGTCAGCGAAACCTTTGCGCATTTCTACATACCTGGAAATGTTTTCTTGCTGAATGCGATTATCACGTTAGCTAGAATTACGCCTAACAGCTAATTTGGCTAGCGTTAGCTAAACGCACGGCTAAGGTCGATAGTCTGAAAAGCCTTTTGTTGACAAAACAGATAATGCCGGATATTACCAGTTGACATAACTTACCACATACACCTTCGACGCATTGTTGAAAACCCCCACGCTGTAAGCTACTTGTTTCCACCGCCGTCCCGGACAGCAGGCCCACACTCAGATGCAGTTTACTTCAACTTGACGCTGTTGTTGTTTACAGGCCATGATGGCTCAGCGCCAGGGTCCCAGAGCCAAAATGCCTCCTGGGACCACCCACTACCGGAGTGTCATATGACACCCCGACACTCCTCCGACCCGCTCCGACGCTTCAAGTACTGTGAAGTAAATCGTTGTATGGTTTAGTGATTTTATATGAAAACTCGAAACGTAGTCACCGACTTCGCAAAAACGGTACATACAAAAACACTTCATCTTTTAGAGCAGCACAGAAAACGGACCGATCCACTCAGGAGGAAGTAATGAGAATTAAATGACACAACAATGAGAATGAAATGAAATGACACTTTGCAAAGGTATTGTTTACATATGTTTTATAAAACGGACGTATTGTGTAAAATAAAAGGGTGCTGTGGTGTCTTTGCCTTTGGGGTAGGCCACACATGCTTAAGGTTAAGAGTATTGTGTTTCACAAAAATCCTGTATAAGATATGAGCATCAATACATTGTAGATTTAAGAGGTCCCTGGCATGAATAAATATTCTCCAGTAGAGATGAATCCTAGATTAATTTACTACTTTTTAACCTTCAGTTCAAAAATGAAATGTAAGAATTGTTTTGTTTATTTCTATGTATAGTGTGTGTGTGTGTGTCGGCAAAAAAAGAAAGAAAGAAAGCAAATCCTTTATCTGCACTTTTGGCAAAAGAAAGGGTTTTTTTTTTTTTGTTTCTGTGTCATAATCATGGACACTTCACCTCGCTGTCAATATGAGGATCCGACCACTAACAATGCAAGTTAGTGGCTGGGTTTTTTGATCCTAAGGAGATATTTTATGTGATAACTCTCTTGTCTCTAATCAGAGTTTGTTTTCAAAATAGGCCAGAGGAGTGAGCCATGGGAAAGTGGATTATAACACAAAACATGTTTACCTTCATTCCTGATCAAATATGTCACTGATGCTGACAACTTTTAAGTATTTAAAATGGTGATATTTCCCAATATTGACAAATATTCACTGTAGATTATTGCAGTGTGAGCAAATGCATAAACCATACTTTAATAAATACATAAACTCAGAATGTTGCATGATGGGAGGTATTGTTTTCATATCATTTCCCCTTCCAAATCAGGAAGTTAGTTATGTACTGAATGCAAGGGAGAAAGAAACTTGAAAAACTGCTCTGCCCACAGTTGATAATGAAGAGATGACTCGTAACAAACTGACATTCTTACTCCACCCATTGAGCCCTTGACACCTAATAGCACCTTACATTAAGACCTGTAAGGAGTCGATTGAGAACCTTAAGTTAAAATACAGATATTACAGTTTTAGCATAATGTATTGCAGACGCAAGATGAAAATCATTCAGAACTTCTCTCTACTGCTAATTTCAGGTTTGTACCTTTTACTTTTTCAACTCTATAGTTTGATTTCTATTATATAATGTAATGCGTTAAATGTATTTTTACATGCTATTTGGGACAGAAAGGCTACATTTTACTTCTTAAATACAATTTTTTTTCAATTCTTACCACTGGTCTTCAAACTGTGATTAAATCAACACTTGTAATTCCACAGGATTTTGTCACCTCACACTGGAATCTTCAGACTTTCATCTCATAAAACTTTCTAGGAACTACAATGAAGCAAAGAGCTATTGCAGAGAGATGTACACTGATTTAGCCACAGTCGACAACTTAGCAGACATGCATAACTTGATCACTTTAGTGTCCAACACCTCTGACAGAGCCTGGATAGGATTAGAGATCGCTGATGTACGGATGTGGCACTGGTCTCGACCAGATCAAAAACTCGATTTTTTAAACTGGAGGGCGGGAGAACCCCAGCAAGATGATGAAGATAAGTGTGGAGCAATGGATGAAAATGGCAAGTGGTTTGAAAGTGACTGCAGTGTCAGAAGGAGCTTCGTTTGTCATAGTAAGTCGAGTAACACAACACAAATTACATTTCTAGCTATCATCATCATTATTATCATTATTGTTGTCAGTATTTCACACATGGAGTCCACTACACTGCCCTACAAAGGCAAGCTGACCTTTACAAGGCAACATTAAATTTACAAATTTCACAAAGTGAAGGCAAAAACCAAAGCAAAATGCAAGAAGTCAGTGAGTATTTTGGCTTAAAATGAAAAACAAAATGGGAAAAATGAACAAAATCAGAAGCAAAATGAACAAACCAATCAAGACACTGAGCCAAATTAGATGCAAAGAGAAAGTAAATGAAAAAAACATTAAACAATCAAAAAGTTGCAGAGAAAGGAACAAAAAAGGAGAAAAACGTACAAAATGATCAAGTAAATGAACCAAATTAGCAGCAAAGAGAAGAAAAAACAAACAGTCAAGAAAATGCTTTTAAAACTGAAACAAAAAACTAAAAATTCAAGTAATTTCTCTCCATTTCCCTGTTTGCTGAGTTACTGCGCTTTGCCTTTGTAGGGCTGTGTACTTATTCACATAAATGAAACAAAACCACATATTTCCAATATCAAGCACTACTAGGCCTTGTATAAATCACTATAATACAAAAATACTATGCAAATTGTGTGGTTGATTGAGAATTTTGTTTTTACACATTATAAAATAGTAACTAAATCATAATGATGATGGTATTTCACTAAATTGACCTGCCCTGATGGACATGATTTGACCATTTTCAACCAGTGCCTCACTCAACATATGTAAGTGACATTATTTTAAAGCTAGTTTTGGAAGCACCACAAGGCACCCCATTTTTAAAATTATTCCTGCACAAAAGGGTTATTATTATTATGTCACTAAAATATGAAATGTTCTGACTTGCAGGTACTGAGGAGTACGGTAATCATACTTTTGTTGCTGAGACCAAATCATGGAGGAGCGCTCAGAGTCACTGCAGGAACCTGTCATCTGAACTGGTCAGCATACAGTCAGAGCAAGACAATGAAGCAGTGCATCATTTGGCACAAAATGTGTGGATTGGGCTTTTCAAAGATCCCTGGAAGTGGTCTGATGGAAGCAACTCATCATTCCGCTTCTGGAGAACAGATCAACCAAACTACCGCCCAGGTCAGGAGTGTGTTTCAGCTACATTCAGAGTCAACGGCGGCTGGAATGACCTGAGGTGCCATTTAAGACGCAATTTTGTTTGCAGTGGTGGTAAGTTGATAATATTTGTACAGTCAGCAGAACCACACATATGCAGAGTTGGGTAGTAGTTGAATAGATTTACATCTTTTACATGTACTTGAGTAGTTTTTTCAAATAAATGTACTTCTGTGACTAGTTGATTTGCATAATACATTTTACTCTTACTCAGTTGAATTTGCGATAAAAGCAATGCATGTGTTCTCGGTTACACTTGGCCACAACTCAATGAGTGGGAGTACAAAAAAGACGTAAAAATGAACAAAACAATCCATTAAATAAAAAAGTGAACAAAATGAATAAACTAAGCAACGGAATGAGCAGAAATGTGCAAAAATGACCACCAAAATGAACATAATAAGTAAAAAAAAAGAAAAGTTGAACAAAATTATAAAATGAGCTTGAAATGAGCAAAATAGTCAAGGACATCAGCAAAACTGAACCAAATAGTCAATTAAATTGTACAATAAACCACAACAAGCACAAATGATTACAATAAGTAACAATGCTAGCAAAATAAGTGAACAAACTTGAACGAAATTGGTAACAAAATGAGTAAGAGTTAACAGGTTAAGAAACAATGGTGGCAACAAAAAAACAATAACAATATTAGTTTATAAAATAAACAAAATATCGAACAAAATTGAACAAAAATCAACAATACAAGCAACAAAATGAACAAAAATTATCAAAGTACTCAAGGAATTAAACCAAAAATGATCAAAATACCTGTTTGAATGCAGTATATTATTATACTGCAATAAAGTTTACATTGCGAAGCTACGCAGGACTGAAGTGTTTTTTTATTAGATACTTTTTTACTCTTACTCATGAGTCATAACTCTACAGTAACAGTAGGGGAGACTGGATATGGTTGTAACGTGGGGAGAGTTGAAACACTACCAACGTCATCAGTTAAGGAGGAGATAAGAGTCACGTGATCATTTCAGTGTTTGTCCACATCCTCCTTGGTCTCACATGATGGTTGTCAAGGCTGCAAACTGGCTTGTGTAGATTTCATTGAGAAAAAAGACAGACTTTGACATAAGAAAGCACATTTTTGATCAACACTCAACTTTGTTCAACACTTAAACAAATGCAAAATCATGACTTAAAAATATCAAATTGTTCATCCCCTTACATAAAACTTGGAACAGTGTCTTGATTTTGCTAGTTTTACAGCATTCCTGGGTAATGGTAACAAAAGATCGAGAGAGGCCTGCTTGCTGATATTTTTAAAAAGCATTCCCAATTCCAAAAAAGTTGGGATGTAAATAAAATTTAAATAAAAACAGAATACAATGATTTGTAAACCTCACAATCTTATAAATAGAACATAGATAACATATCAGAGACATTTGATCATTTCATGAAAAATATTAGCTCATTTGAATTTGATGACAGTAATAATATTCCATGGTGTGGCCTCTGTTTGTGATCTTTTCTTTAATTGTAACAACTCTCCCCAGCATGTGTTACAACCCATCCCAGTAGTGTGGTAGATTGTAACAAAGGCACACCCTGTGTTTGACATTAACTCACAGAGTCTGTGATATTCTTATAGGGTTTTTCAATTGGTGCCATTTGTAGTAAACAAATATGGGTGAAAGATTGAGAACTGTAGCTCACAAATTCAGTGAATTACAAGGGCTGAACCCTAAAGTGTTACAACCATACCCGGCCTCCCGTACTTTTACTTGAGTACTGTTTCTGATTACTCACCTCTGCACATAAAGCTGTCCTCATTGAGTATTCTTGTTTTCTCTTCCGGCAAATCAAGCAGCTCCAACACCAACAACTCACCTGACCAGCACACAGGAGACCCCTACAACGCATCAGCTGACAACGAATCAAACGAGTCCTCCGCAAGAGTCATCTCAAGAGACTTTAACGACAGTTCATTCCACTGCAGCCACTGCAACTAACCAGCCCAACTCCACTAATGTTACCACAACTGCTGACAAATCAACCACAGCATCACAGCCTGTGCCGAGTACTGCAAATCCTGAGCTCAACAATAGAACTACAGAAACGATAGTAACACACCTCCCTCTTACCTCGACTGTGCAAGTCACAGAGAGCATGTCTGCACCAAATGCAACCCAGAGCACTACGCAGCCATCCACACTGGAGCCAAGTGATAACAGTTCAACTCCAGGTATGCTTATGACTCTGTCCTACAAGGAAAAGTGCAGTAACTATGCAAATACTGTAAATGAGAAAAAAAAAATCCAATTATTTTTGTTAATTTTGTTCTTTACATTGTTCATTCTGCACATTTTATTGATCGTTATGTCTGTTTTGTTTCTCTTGTTCATTTTTTTTGTCATTCTTGTGATTATTTTACTTCATTTTTCATATCATATTGCTAATTTGGTTCATTTCCTTGTTGTATTCATTTTATTGTGTTTATTTTCTTGATATATTTGCTAAATTCTTCAGTGTAGATCTTACTTTTATTTTATTAAATTATATTGCCCAATCTGCTCATTTTATTGATGGTTATGTCTAGTTTGTTTCTTAATTTATTCATTTTTTTTTGTAATTCTCCTGAATATTTTGCTTCATTTTTTCTATTATTTTGTTAGTCTTGGTTCATTACCCCCACATTTTTGTTCATTTTCCTTCCTATTTTGTTCATTCTCTTCATAATCCTTCAAATTTTTCTGATTTTTGTTTATTTCATTCCTTACATTGCTCATAATTGTATTACTATGTTTATTTTGCTTCCTTTATTGTTCATTATTCTTAATTACTTTGTTCGCTTTATGGCAATTTTTATTCACTTTCTTGATTATTTTGTACAGTTTGGATTTTTTTTAGCTCATTTTTACTAAATTCCTGATTATTTTGTAATTTCATTCCTTATGTTGCTCATTTTGCTTGTTTTATTGAGTGTTAAGTCTGCTCCATTTTTAATTAATTCTTTTTTTTTAGACTTTTATGATTATTTCACTTTGTTTTTGTATTACTTTGTTAATTTTCTTCATTTTCTTAATGTTGTGTTTATTTTATGGTAATTTTGGTTTATTTTCCTGATGACCTTGTTTATTTTTTTGATATTTTTGCTAAAATTGCACATTTGACTCAATTTCAGTCTGAACTCATTTTTTACCAAATGCTGACACATTGCTTTTATAGGGCAAATTATCATGATCCATTTTCTGTCAAGTAGACATTCAGAAAACAATCAGTCATTGTATTTTTTCTAATGTCTATTTGCAGGGAAAGTGATATTAATTCAAAAAAATATGACCTGGGCTGCAGCTCAGAGCTACTGCAGAGAGCATCACACTGACCTGGTTTACATTATCGCCAAAGACTTTCAGCAGGAAGTAGCTGAGAAGGCAAAGAACGCCACATCACCCCATGTTTGGCTTGGCTTACGCTATACATGCAACTTTAACTTCTGGTTCTGGACCAGATCAGCTTTTGGCTGTTACCACAACTGGGCCCCAGGACAAGGACCTGAGGGGACGTATGGCTGTGGCGTTACTGGTGCCATTGAGGCCACTGGGAGGCAGCAGTGGGTAGGTTTGCCAGAGACTGAAAAACTGAACTTCATCTGCTATGCGTGTGGAGGGTGAGTATGGAGAACTGGTGACATCTCATGCAAACACTTTCTTAATAAAATCGAGGAAATGAAATATCTGTGTGTTTTGTCTTATCAGTCTAGTGTCACTGTGATATTTAAGAAGTTATAGCATTCACAGCAGACACACTGTTGACTATTTTAACATGCAGTCAGTGGACTTTGACAGGCTTCAACAGAGACATCATGGGTATTTTAGCGCTCACCCGTGACGTCATGCGTTTGGCTTTGTTGAGATACAGCTGCCTCCCCTATTGTTGAGCTTGAATTTCATTGAATATGAAAACCTCATGTGGAGCGGAGGCGTGCACATTCACAGTCATGGGCAGCAAGAGTAATGTGAGAACATTGATCCGCTCTATGCTTTTCACTCGGGGTTACTATTTGCATGTTGACCCCTTGGGTGGGGCCCCAAGAATTTTCTTTTTTGGCCACAACACCATGGTCTCTATGCAGACTGCTCACTGCCCTCCCTGACCTGACCTTCACTAGCAGCCGCATGGAAGACAGCATGCACAGACGCTCACCTTCCTGTCTGCACACTTGAGATGCACCAGTCATCTACATCTATGGGAAATGGACCCTGGAAAAATATCATAGAAACCTGATTTTTATTAATCTCCATTCAGTATAAATGTTGACTGTTTAAGTCAGGGGTTTTACCTGTATTTGTTCTGTCATCATGCATCACAACAATACAAATGTACTTCCTTCAATGAACTGACTCTGAGCAAAAGTCTCTGTTTCCAGAGGTGAAAAAAGAGGAACCTGGGTGTGAAATAATACAATACTGGAAATATATTGTTTTGTACTATACTGTTGCCCATGAAGTTGAAATAAAAAGTTTTACCTCTTCTCATGAAATTATTGTGATAATGTAATTTAATCTTGATCGATAAAGTGTATATAAAATGATAACGTATTCATTTTCTTCATGGTTTTGTTTATTTTCTTGATATTTTTGCCAAAATGTTCTTCTCTTTCTTAATTATTTTGTACAGTATGGGTCTGATTTTGCTCATTTTCTTGATTATTTTGTTAGTTTTCTTCCTTATATTGGTCATTCCGCTCATTTTATGTCTATTTCACTTCTGAATTCATTCATTTTAAAGATAATTTTTCTACTTATTTTGTTTCATTTTTGTATTATTTTGTTCATTTTGGTTCATTTCCTCAGTGTTTCTGTTAATTTTGCTTCATTTTAAGGTCATGTTCATTTTCTTCATGTATTTTGTTTATTTTCTTAATTATTTTGAACAGTATGGATCTCATTTTGCTCATTTTTGGTCATTTTTCTGATTATTTTGTTCATTCCATTTCTTATGTTGTTCATTCTGCTCATTTTATAGATTTTTTTCATCTATATGATTTCTTAATTTATTTTTTAAATCATTTTCATGACTACAGTATTTTACTTTATTTTTTGCATTATCGTGTTCATTTTGCTTCTCAAATTTCACTGATCAGTCTCTCCCAAATATGGTTACTGACGAGTATAAATAAGGATAAAAACCAGGAATTTGCCTGAAACCAAATTATTCCAACTTTATGAGCAACAGTGTATAATGTGTGTTGTAAAACTCAGATATGAAACCCTAATATTTGGCGTTTCTGTCCCTCAGGAACTAATAATGAAATGTCTGTATCTCAGTGTCCTTCAAAGCATTTCTTTGGAACAAGCATTTTTGAAATCCAGGAATGTAGTGTTGTAGACAAGACCATCTAAAACAAATCATGACCCAGGCCAGAACGCATCAACCAACGGCCAAGGAAGTGCACATGCAAGTCAAGAGCAAGATGGTACGACACCAGGGGTCTGCAACCTTCACAATCTAAACAGAAAGAAGAAGAAGTGTCTAGAGCCACCGAAAGTGTTGTAACACTTGTTTTAGCAGGTAACATGTTAATATCAGTTTGGTCATTATTTTATTCATTTGTTCGTTTTATTTTTTGTTAGTTCATTATTATCCATTTTGTTCAATTTTTTGTTCATTTCCTTGATTGTTTTATAAATTTTTGTTCAATTTATTGATCTTTTCTTAACTCTTGCTCGTTTTTGTTCATTTTGCAGATTTTTTAGTTCATTCTTTGTTCATTTTTAATTATTTTATACATTTTTGCTCATTATTTGTTTGTTTGGATTATTGTTTGTGTTCCTTCACTTGACGACCTTGTTCATTTTATTGATGAGTTTTTGTTCCCTTTTCTGATCATTTTGTTCAGTTTTGCTTTAACCTTGAAGAATTTTTCCCATAATTTTGCTTATTTTTGTTTTTTCTTAGGGTTTTTTTTTTCATCTTTGATCATTTAATTTATTATATTGTTTAATCTTGTTCCTTTTCTTAATTCATTTTTCATTTTGTATATTACCTGCATCAGTTTTGCCTTAATTTTTGTTTTTTATGTAATTTATTTTTCTTTTTTGTTGAATTAGTGTTTACTTTTGATTCAGAATATTTCATTTCCATCAGTGGACAAAGCCACAGGAGCCACTGGAGAAGAGCCATCAGCAAATTTGTTTACACAAATTAAAGCCACAGTATTTGTAGTAACAAGCACTGTGTTTGCACTATAATACACTATAATAATTTTGTTTAATTCATTATCAAATAGTAACTAAAGCATAATTATGAGAGCATTCCACTAAACTGATATGCCCTGATGGATATAATTTAATAATTTTCAACCACTATCTTGCTCAAAATAAGTGACATTATTTTAATTTATTCTATTTTGTTTGGAAATACCACAGGGCTGAAAATACCTGATCCCCAGTTTGTTATGACTTCATGCATGAAAGGGTTAAATATGAAGGAGAATACACTTAACTTTTTAAGTATGCAATTATGTCTTTATGGTGCAAGTAAACAACCATATGAGCACCAAATACCCTCTTTGTGACGTAAGTAAACTTTTAATATTAGTTTTCTCAGCATTTCAATTCTACCACTATGTTTGCATGATAGAATGAAATAACTCCATATAACCAGTGAATGCCAGCGTGTATAGCTTGTAATCCGCAGCTGCATATCGATAACTGCGTTTGCATCCACAATGAAGGTCTTGTCACTTGTCAATTACCACGGACCATTACACATGAGTGTGATAGCTCAGCCTCTCCCTGAATAGACATTGGTCAGCGAGCCTCCAATCGGTTCAATGTTAATGTCCCATTGGGTCCAGGGCACTCGTCTCTGGGCGAAGCCCCCCTTCTCCTTTTCTCACCCTCATCTCCTCTTGTGTGCTGTCCAGCTGGCTCTGACCTCTGACCCCTTCACCCTCACTCCTGACCCCTGGGGGACATTCCCACGCCACACCCTTTTGTGTACATCTCTCCATAGTAACCTTGTGGTCACTCCCTTTGCATTTTTAGTGATTATGGTGATAGATGTAATTCACTTTTAGAGGGATCAGTGTAATGCAACCTAATTTGGCTAAATCCCAATTCAGGTGTACTGAAAACATCTAGAGAAGTGTGATAACTATTTTTAAAAACATATGCAAGACAGATAACTGCAGTATTGTATATATGAGCTTTTCAAATAATTAACTTTAGTGAAACCTGAATAAAGTATGTTTCGTAATTTAAAAAACTTTAATTCTACATCTTGTCTGGGCTTCAAGTTATGCAGCTGACATTAAACAATGCCTCTGGCCTGCAAGCACACATTTGATCTGTAGATATATTTTTACACTTTGCATTCAAAGCTTTTGCAATCAGCACAAATATTAGTTTCCAACTTAACACCTCTCTACCTGCCATGCGCACTTCAGCCGTTCCCATGTCCCCCCTTTTCCTCTGCACCCATCCACAGATCCCTCCCTTCTTTTCCTTCTGTCATTTTCACAGTTAATTGTAGAAAAAGAGATTTTCTCCATTGAGGCCGAGTCTCTTAGGTAACCCCACTCCTGCATGAAATGAGATGGATAGAGGGGAAGAGATAGAGAAAAGGACATGGACAGGCAAACTGAGCAAGCGGCGGACGAGGACAGACGCAAAGGAGTGTGGACTTAACAACAGCTGAGAAAAGTTTGAAAGTTTTAGGGATTAATCTTTAACGTGCATAGGGAGCATGATTTATAGCAGCTTTACCGGGACTATGATCACTGTATTACTGGTGGTGTTTGATGTAAGTATGAAAATAGTTGATACTTGTTAATTAGTTTTCACTAAAAAGATGAATTATGGATGAAATAACTGTTAGAAAAACACAATGCACAAAATTAATTGACTCCAGCGATTACATTTTTTTATTCATTGCCTCTAGTTTAGTGATTTTTATATTTTCTGCATGTTTAATTAATCTCTCATTATTTTATCAAACCATTCAGCCACTGCAGGTTTGATTCCCACAACTAAGAGACCCTAACCCAAGGAATCCCATGTTTGACAGGGAGTCTGGGGCTGATTGTCCAAACGCAATTCTTGTATTTCTTTTCCACATCCAGGAGTTGTGGATGGACATCATGCCCCAGAATCTCATTTTCCCGAGCTTCTTCTGCCAAAGATTCAGAACTGGAGGTGATTCAATATATGTGAAAAATGGTTGGGAGAGTTTGCACTAGGGCATAATGGCAGAAAAATGCAGGGAGGGATTGTAGATTATAGTTGCAAATGTATGACATGGTTTCAATACATTTTATAGCATGTTAGAGTGAATAAATGGCATGTGTAAAGATGATTTTGAAGGCTTTTGATGATTACTGAACATGACTTTTTATGTAAAATTAAGTTTTACAGTTCAGTGTCAGTGTTCTAAAGATGCATTGAGTGGTTTGGAGTTAAGAGATGTTTTTATTTGCATCATATATCAACTTGATTCACCCAGATAACTGTCAAACATAAAAATAAGAACTAGTTGCTTATGTACTTTTCTGGATCTCAAGCCTTTTCAAGCTTCTCACTATCTGGGCCAAATAAAAGTGGAAATGGTGGAGGAAATGATCTGACATGGGCTTTTCATGGCTATTGAAATATGATATTAATTAGAAAAGTGACAAACTGGATCACACAGATTCACAACTTGTACATTTTCTTACAGTGTCTTATTTTATGTGAATACAGCTTCACACAAGGCAATGTTTTCAACTTTTTGTAAAATCCTGATGTTTTCAATCTTAATTTTCATATAATGCTGTATGCAGTGCCTCATGTTATCTGTAATATTTGCATATTTTAAAAAATTGATATGACTGTTTACCTATAATTTTGAATGGATCAGTTGTTGTATGATGGCAACGTCCTGATGTTCTACATTTGATTTTTTTTTTTCAAAACCTGTTCATTTTTGGACCACTATTGTGGATATTGTTTGACAAATGTATATGGAACTACACTTCCCAGAATGCTAAGCTACTCTTCTCATGCACACGTGTGTTTAATTAACTCTGCGTTGCTGCTGCTTATTATCTGCAGTGACACTCCCCTGCGAATTTCTCTGTCTGAAGGTCTGACTGAAAGCTAGCAGTACTGAAATAAACCGCTGAACAGATCTGAGTGCGCAGAGTTTTCATTGTTTTTATGAAAAATGTTAATCAAAAACAAAAGCTGCAGACTTAACATAACTGGGACACATTATGCACTCCTTTGTACATTTTTTTGCTGCATTTTTCAATTAAAAATACTCAATAATTTTGCCTGTGTTCATAATAGTGGGACAAAGGTTTGCAATTATTACATTTTTTAAAATCAAATCTTAAAATTAAACTTTTGATCCAATAATAGGGCAATAAACTATGGCTTTTTATTTTTACTCAGTTACATTTGGGATGAAAAATATACTTCTATTCAGTTTTATTTGGCCACATGAGTAGGAGTAAAAATGATGAACTTGTAAAAATGTACAAAATAATAAAAAAGACCAATAAAGTGAAATATGGAAAGGGTTAAGGAACAAAATGAGTAGAAATGTAGAAAAAAAATAATCTTAAAAATGAATAAAAAGAACAAAAAAATTAGCAAAATAATTAGAATGGTAATAAAAATAACAAAAGAAGAAGAAAACTGACAAAAATAGTCAAGTAAATTATAAAATTAGGGTACACAGTGAGCACAAATGACCAAAATAAGCAAAAATGAAGTAAATTAACAAAAGTAATCAAGAAGTTGAACGTAAATGACACAAAATGAGGAAATATGATCAAAATAATCAATTAAGTGAACAAGAACAGACAAAATAAGCAAAACAAATTGAACAAAATGCAAAATATGCAAGAAACGTTAAAGCAAGTAAGTTAAAAAAATGAACACAATAACAAAAACACTGGACAAAAATCAGTATATGATCACAACATGAGGCTGTAATAAATTCTACAAGTAGTAGAAGTAGTTACTCACTACTTGTGTATTGTGTTTTTAATGATATACTCCTTTACTTTTACACAAGGACTGATGTTTAGGAGTACTTCTACTTAAGTCACTAGAATTAGAAAGTAACAGTACTTTTACTTGAGTACTGTTTTTGTGTACCCCACCCACCACTGGCTGTAAGTTCCACTTTTTATCCTTCAGACATGTTTTGCACCACTAACTCCCATTAAAACATACATTTTTGATTTTTTTCCTTCTCTAATTTTAGCATGAAACAATGTTTTATATATGACTACCTTTTCAGATGTAAGTCTTTGGCCTGAATTTTTTTTTTAAATTATCCATCATATGACGTCATTTTCTACTACAGTATATGGCCTATATGGTCCATTATATGCTGTTTCACTGAAGCCTGTTCCAGTTGCATCTCTGGCTATTACTTGGCAACAGAATACATGATTACAACTAAAATGGCCTGGATGTGTTGGTATTGATGTAAAAGTGTGGTATGAACGTGCGGACTGAGAAAAGAATTTATGTGTGGGTGTGTGTTTTTGTATAGGGAAACAAAACGTCTTTTTACTCATCACATTTTGCACATCCCTGCCTCTGTCCCTTGTCCCTCTGTTTCTTATGCTCACAGACCACAATACCACCCCCTTCACTCCCTGACTCGCGGGGGGGCGGGG
>JAQQAE010003777.1:0-19685 GCA_029823295.1 Pseudamia nigra | reverse complement strand
AAGGGTATGAATACTTATGCAGTCACTTATTTTCCATCATATATTTTTTATTAATTGACATTACTTTGTAGAAATCTATTTTCACTTTTACATTAAAGAGTTGATTTTTGTAAATTATTGTCAAACAAGGCAAATTATATTGACAATGATTCATTTTATACGGCAATAAAAAGCGATCCAAGGGGTATGAATACTTTTGCAAGCCACTGTAAAGGCAGAAAAAATCAGATGTGAGCCACTTGTGCTTGCAGTGTGAACCTAGCCATAAACACCATACGGGGTGAATTTGTATGTGACTCACCTGCTTAGATGGTCCAGAGGCTGATATTTATGCATAATTAAGCTACGCTGACTGACTGGTGTGTCACTGTTTCATTTCAGTCACCTCAGCTCCTTTCACACTCCACGTCTAAGTCCATTATACGATCACAGTGAGCAGACACTGATGTCTGTATAGACTTAACTGAGCTTCCAAACAGCTCTTTAAAAGGAATTCCGGTGGTGGGTGAGTACACAGGAACAGTACTCAAAATAAGTGCTTGAATAAGAGTAAAAAAGTACCTAATGAAAATACTCAAGTGATGAGTAGCTTCATAGCATGGAATTTATTACAACATATGTTGCATCCAAACTCTTGATTATTTTTATCTCTTTTTTTTGCATATTTTGTTGTTTATTTTGTTCATTTTTGCTCACATACCTGATTAATTTCTTCAGTTTGTGTAGTTTCTTGCATGCTTAGTTTTTTTGTGCCTCATACGTTTTCTGTTTAATAATTGACCTGGCTATTTTGTTCAGTTTTGTTGAATTGTTTGTTCATTTTATGCTCATTTTGCAATTTGGTTAGGGTTTTGTTGAATTTTTTGCTTATTTTGTTGATTTTTTTTTTTACCTTTTTGTAAATTTCTTGTTATTTTGTTGCTTATTTAATTCATTTTTTTAACTGATGTGATTATTTTGTTTGTTTTTTTTTATCCAGTAGATTTTTTTACTCTTACACACTGAGCAGTAGCCAAATTTAACCCCACTCATTTTCTTGTGTATTTTGTTCATTTTTCAAACTTATTTTGTTGATGATTTTCCTGATTTATTTTCATTTGCATTTATGTTGCTCTTTTTTATTACCTCTGCCAAGGAGTGGCGGGGGTTATGTTTTCACTGGTGTTTGTTATTTATTAGTGTTATTGGTTTGTTAGTTAGATATTAAGATTACACAAAAAGTATTGAATGGATTTTTATTAAACTTTCAGGGAAGGTGTGAAATGGGACAAGGAACAGATGATTAAATTTTGGTTGTGACTTTTTTTGTGCTGACCAATCAAAATCACTATGTGCTGGGCATTTCAATGCTCAGACTTCACTGCTCACTCACCAACCAATCAAAATCGAGAAGGGGCAGGACATAACACTAAAGTTCTCCACACCATGATGAGATGGAAACTGACTGACAGCTTGGTTTATGATCTAACACAGAAGGATTTACATTATTTTATGAAGGAAGTGAACGTCCAGAACATCCATTACAGTTTGAAACGTTTCTGTGTGAAAAGGACATTTTTTATGTGACACTGAAATCATCAGATTGAATCTCTACATAGGCTTCATCTTGATAAATCGACTGCAGATTTTAATTTTAATCCACCATATACTAATCTGAAAATATCTGACACCACTATTTTGTAGCTAAATATAATAGTATTCCAAAATGTGGACCTTTGCAGCGCTAACAACGCTCCCTGTGGACAGAGGACTTAATAATGTCATATGAGGAAAGGCGGTGCCTTGGCGGAGGTTTGTGCTTACCGAGTGCTTTCTGGGTAGGTTTTCTAGTGCTGAATAGGTAGCAAAATGTCTTCAAACCAAATTTCCAGTCCAGTCGACAGAAGGAAAATCATACGCCTTGAATACCATGACCTGGACGAATGAGAATCTTCACAGAACTGTACTTTTTTTTGAAAATACTACTCAAGTACATGTAAAGGAGTAAATGCACTTGAGTACTACCCACCTCTGATGACAGGGGTGTTCAACTGCTGCCACAAAGAGCCAAGACACTGAGGTTTTCTTTGCAGCCACTCACTAAAGCAATCAGTGGGAAAAAAAATCAGTGAAATCACACTGTGAAAAGGCTGGAAAGAAAAGCGCAATGTGACACTCTTTTGTGACAGTGGTTGAATACTCCTGGTCTATGATGTTAACACATACAGGTGTATTTCATAATAGTAATGTGAACGCATACCATATAAACACTAATGCTTTGTAGCTGGCCCAATTAGCTGGCTTGCTGATAGACCAAATAATCCGAGACATAATAACGCTACAGACACGAGTTTTAACGTGGGAAGGTTGAGAGATTTTCTCATGTTTGCTGCCTCAAGTTGTCATTTGAGAAACTGCAGTTTTTAACCAGAGGTCGTCACGTGGAATCCTGAGCTGTGTCTCAATTCAGGGGTTGCAGCCGACGGTGACCGCGTAGACTGCAGTCCCGTTGGCTGCAGTCTTCGTGGTCTGTGAAAATTACACCTAACGGATGTTAAATGTGACGGTCTAGCCCACGGAGGCTGGTCAATTAGCATAAATCAGCACAACTGTTCTTACCCTTGCCTACATACTGTAGGCACCTGTCACCGACAAGCTGCTGCTTTGAAATGGAGGATTTTTCACTCACGTTTGTGGTTATTTTGCTTTTTAATATAATTCATGTATTGGAAATGCTCTATCTTATTTAACATTCATTCATTCATTCAACTGTGTATTCCTCATAGCTCTCTGATTGGGCAGTACTTCTGTCTGTCATGCGCGCAATACATTGTGGGATACAGTTCGTTTTCCGCCCAATGAAGGCTTCATTCGTCGGCCACATACTACGAAGGAGCCGTCGAAATGAGACAGCCTTCATGCTCGGCTATGATGTCAACGGCCGAAAAATGCAGCCGACATCGACTGTAGCCCCTGAATTGGGACACAGCTATTTACTGTTGCTGCTTTTTCACAGTGGGTAGGAAGTGTTTTACAAAATCTGTGAAGTTTCCGTGTCAGAGACAGGAGTGAACCCCCTAACTGCTGTACGGTTTTAGATTTAGAATAAAAGTTCACTGGTGACAGAAAAGTTCATTCACAAAAGATTTGCTAGTAAAAGAATTGTTAGTACAGTAAATACCAGTAGTGGATAGTACTCAAGTAGATTTACTCCCTTATATTTATTTGAGTAGTGTGTACTTCCAGAATACTTTTCACTTTTACTCAGTTACACTTATGAAAATATGAAGTATAAATAAATAAACAAATTAAACAAAAATGCACAAAATAATACACAAAATATTTTTTTTTAAATGAACATAATGACCAAACTAATCAACAAAGTATTAATAAAATGAGCAAAATAGGAAAAATTTAATAAGATATGAACAAACAAACAAAACAATAAATATAATTTTAACAAAATTAGTGAAACAATCTACAAAGTGTCAAAAAAGTAAACAAAAAGTAGCAAAATAATCAACAATATAAAAATAGGAAAAGTAAGCAAAATAAAATATGTTAAGTTACTCACTACTTGAGTAGTTTTTATTTTGTACAGTTGTACTCCTGTTCATGTGCTTGTCTTTATGAGTCATTAGAATTATATAGTAATAACACTTTTACTTGAGTACTGTTTCTGTGTATTCACGATTGGTAAATACGCCATTTTGGTAACATTTACGCTGACTTTTTCTGTACTGAACGAACCTGATAAATTTCTATTCACATGGAATCTTATATATGTTTTGGCAGTGACATCAGCAGAACTTGGCTCCAATAGTGACTAATAGTTAATGTCAAACCTCTGACCTGGAATAACTCACTCAGAGTTACTGCAGAGTAAACAGAAGTAAAAGTACTGCTATGTTATAATTATAATGTCTCAAGTAGAAGTACTCATAAACATCTGTACTTGAGTAAGAGTAAAAACCATAAAAAATTTGTGAGAAACTTTATGATGGTGACTAAACCAGTGCCAGATGAGGAACCAGCCAAATGTAAAAATAAAATTTTTACATTTGGCTTCTTTTTAATTTATTTTTGTCGATTTAGTTGATTACTTTGGCCATATTTTGCTCATTTTCTGCTTTACATTGTTGATTTTATTAAATTTGTTTGTTATCTTTTTCATTTTTGCTGATTTAGTTCATTATTTTGACCTTTTTATCATTTTCTTCTATATTTTGTTGACTTTCTCCAGTTTTGTCAGTTATCTTGCTCACATTTGTTTGATTGCTTGATCATTTTGCCCATTTTCCCTCATTCTGCTGTCTAATAGGTTCATTTCAGGCTCAAGTTTGTTGGTCATTCGGTTCATGTTTGTCAATTTACCTGATAATTTTGTTCTTTTTCCTCGTTTTGTTATTTCTATTTATTTCTGGTTCATTTTACTCCTACTCATCAAGATGTCGTCAGATATAACTGAGTACAAGTACCTGTTGTTTTCATTACAAATGAAACTGAGTAAGAGTATAAAGTATTCGTCAAAATATCTACTCTCAGAAGTACATTTTTCTCACAAATACTACTCAAGTAAATAGTATTTACTGGCAGAGTGGAGTAAATGTACTTGATTGCTACCTACGTACCTCTGGAAATAGCCAAAAATAACTAAATAAATTCAAAAACTAAAACACACTTCTTTTTTTTACTTTCACTTCAAATTTACTGATTTGATTCCAGTTTATTTCTTTAATCTTTTATTATTTTGATTGGAAAAAAAAATCAAGATAATTGGAGCTGCTTTTTGATAGCTTTTGTGCATCAAAACCTCCACAAGATGTTTTCAAAATAATGGAATTGAAATGGTCTGAGAGGAAACACTAAATTTACAAGCGGCCTCTGTTTTCCAGCAACCGTGACAGCTTACATTTGGACTCGTACTGTATATGTAGGTGTTTTCAGGCAGGTAGATTTACAGCTGAAATCCGTGATTGCTGGTCAGATTCTGTAATGTGTCATTCTATTCTGTGGCTCGACACAGAAAACGCTTGTCATATTTCAACAGTGGCATGAAATGGTGTCAGGTCATCTATATTTATCTTTAGTCTGGTGATTTGGACCAAGAGGAGAGAGTTGCAGAGGGAAGGAATGTATTTTCAAGCTGTTTTTTTCCTGTTTTAACACCCTTTAGTGCTTTACTACCTCTGTCTAGGAGGTTAGGTTTTATGTCAGCATTACTTTATTTGTTTATCTGTTTGTTTCTTTGTTTGTTGAAAAAAGTTATGAGAAAATGTGGATGAAATTTTCAGGATAGGTCAGAAATGGCACAAGGACAAATCGATTAGATTGTGGTAGTGATCTGGACACATTCGTCTCCATCGTGAGATAGGACCAAATTCAACATTTGTCCTTGTAACACCACAAATAACACAAGGAAATTTTTGCCATAAACACAGGATAACACCATAATAGATTATATCAAACCACAAAGTTTGATCCAGATGTAGACAATATTCCAGATAAAGTGATCCAGAATGCCTATACTTACAGGGGTTGAGGGAAAATAGGTAATGTAAGGTATTAAATAAAGCTACAGACATGAAACTGACACCACATTGTAGTAGAAAGTCTGCTGATTCAGTAATGTGCCCATGGATTTAACGTATCTTCAACATTTACAGACCTAGATCCAGTACAAAACCATCATTATGGAAATATTAGTTTCGGTGAACATCTATTGAACTAATAATAATATGTACGTGATTCCAAATGCTAATAGTAGGTTTTCAAGATCAAAGAATCCAATAAAAATGTCAAATAAATTCAATATTACTTTTACATTACAGGTAGGTGCAATATCATCATGGAGGAAAAGAGCATAGGTTCATATGATGGTGGGTTTTCACTATAAAGAGAATCTGAGCTGCCTTGGTGGCGGTAGGTCTGCATTCTCTGGGTGCTTTCCAGTAAAATATTTTTTTCAGGTAATGTTATTGGATGATCTTTCAGCTTTCCACAGTTTTAACTGTGGTTATTATATCGGTCTTTGAAAATTCACTATGGCTTGACCTCTAAACTTAAGCATTTAAATCTAAATCATGCTTTATTATGAACCCTTTGGTTCTTTAGATCCAGTTCTGGCAGCAGAAAAGTAAATCCTATGTTGTCTTGAATTTATACACACTTATCGACAAAGTATGAAGGCTTAGTTCTATTCCCTTAAAAAACCAAATGTGACACTTTGATTTGGCTGCACATTTCTTGAATTGTTACCATGACAGACTGCTTTAGTTTACAAACGTGGCAACGTTTTCTTCTGGCTAATAGGTTTCTACATAACCTTCATTACAGCAGCCAATAACTGCTAACACCAGCAGTGCAGCCAGCTCCAACTAATCAGTCTTAAAGCTGTTCTGTGGTGATACGGGCAATTAATGAAGAGTTTTCATTGAAAACTGGAGTGATCCTTATAATTCCCTTTTCTGTCCCACTTTGTGCTTCCTTGCCACCTACATAAAACATGTGAATCCATCCTCAGAGGATGTGTAGCCTCCACGTCCCCTACCCCCCAGTGCCACAAATTCACCACTTCTGTCTGAAAAACACTGTGACTTTCACCTTCACGCACTTGGTTCCTGGAGATTGTCCATCTTTCTGTGCGTCCATCAGATAAAATCACATGTTCAGTTTTTAAGCATGCATGTGGTTCCTGTTATCACTCTCACTTTGGATTAGTTTAACACTCAGAAACATAAATCACTCTTTTCCAGATTTGAGTAAAAGAGAATCAGCGACATAAAATAAATACCTTTTAGTCTGTACTTCAGGTTGTGTTGGTCCTCATAGTATCCGCAGTGACCTCCTTGATAAACCACAGAGATAGTTAAAAAAAAGGGACCAGAATTAGAAAATGTGACCATGATCCAGCTGATAAAACACAGATGTGGCAAAAAAGAAAAAAAAATGACTTGCTTTTCTCTTTCAAAATGACATCTTCATGCCTTCTCGTCTTTAAATCGGAGCCGGTGTGAGTCGTCAGGAGCCACTGTGCCGTGCAGCCGTTCTCTTTTCCATTCACACACAAAGACACACTTTCACCTACTTTAAGCCCCAGTATAGTCCTCTCTCTCGCTCTCTCTCTCTCTCTCTCTCTCTCTCTCTCTCTCTCTCTCACTCTCTCTCTCTCGCTCTCACTCTCTCTCTCATACTCCCTCTCCCTCTCTTACTTCAGCCGCTCGATCTCTCCTCCATTCTCCCTCCTCTCCTCGTACTTTCCCACATCACCATCTGTCTCTTGCTCTCTCTCGGCTTTTCCTCACACCCAAGTGCACTTCTCCTCAATTATACCCAATTTTCTGCATTACTCCCTCATTCGGTCTTGTCTCACACTCACTCTCTGTGTGTCTCTTTCTCTCCCTCCTTCTGTCATTATTTTAGTCACTCGCTGCATCAAACTCACTCTCACTCGTCCCATGGCATAGTTTTCATCCTGTCTCCCACTGTCCTGTCTCACACTCACAGATAGATCCAGGCCACCTCTTTGTCCTCCTTGTCTTTAATGATGCTTGGTCACAATAATAATAAATAACAATATGGATGCATAGCTGCTCAGTTTTATATGTAGGGATCACTCACAGATTTGACTTAATTTAAACTTGGAGGATTTTGCAATGTCATTAGGGTTTAAGGGGTCAATTCAGTCCAAATCAACTGTAAATGTAACTGCTGTGATGGTTGTGTGTTGGTGATGTTGGTACATTACCACCAACATCACTTTTTGCTGCATCCACATGGTGTCTCCACTCCTGCAGTCATCTTTTGGCCATGAACCAGGTCAGCGCCACAACCATATAAAATCCCTCTTTCTACACTACCAGTCAAAAGTCTGGTGGGTTTTTTTTACAACCTCAATCCCAAAGTAGTTGGGATAAAGCCTCACTTTGGTCCAAAGAATTGGATCGTGTTCACATTTGGCTTCTTCTTTGCATGATACAACCTTATCTTGTATTTGTGGATTGCATAGTGATCTGTGTTCACAGACAGTGATTTCCTGTGCCCATGCACTGATTTACAGCAGCGAGTCATGTCTGGTTTTAATAACAATGATAATGGACTAAATTTCTGTGACACACGAGTCACCTCGCAGTGAATAATGGAGCGGGGTTCAAACCTCAAACCTTCTGGTTATTGGACCAGAGGGCTGGACCCTCTGCTTCCTGAGCCACTGGATCTGAAGATCAGTAAAATCCAGTTCTGACCTTCAGCCTTCCTCCTGATTCTCTGAATCTTTTGATGATATTATACTCTGTAGATGATGGGATTTTCAAAGTCTTTCCAATATTATGTTGAGGAACATTTTTTTTGAAATTGTTGCAGTTTTTAGACACAGTTTGTCACAGATTGATGCATATCTGCTCATCTTTACAAACGAGAGGCTCTGTCACCAGTTAACCTAATTAGTTGTCAAATGCTCCTCCAGTGGTTTTTGATTTGTGCCAGTTACTTTTCCAGCCTTTTTGTGCCCCTGTTCTAATTTTTGTTTAGATGTGTTTGCCATCATTTCAAAAGGAGATAATATTTTCCATGAAATGGTAAAATGTCTCAGTTTCAAAATCTGACACGTTGTTTATGTTCTACTGGGAATAAAATATGGGTTCATGATATTTGCAAATCATTATACTCTGTTTTATGTACATTTTAGACAGCATTCCAACTTTTTGGAATTGGGGTTGTATTACTTTTCAACATTTTCCATTAATACTGAAGACATCCAAACTGTGAAAAAACATTTATGGAATTATGTAGTGAACCAAAAATAAATCAAAACATATTTTATATTTTTGATTGTCCAAAAAACCTATATTTATACAATAATAGAATTCTTTCATCAGATTCATGAGGTAGTCACCTGGAGTGGTTTTCAGTTCACAGGTATGCCTTGTCAGGAGTTAATTTGTGTCTTTTTAATGTGTTTTAGACCATCAGTTGTCTTGTGCAGAGGAAGGGCGGGAACAGAGTCAATTGTGCTATTACTGCTACTACAACTACTGTACAAACCCATGTTGTGGCAAGAAAAACTCAGTTACAGAAAGAGAAAAGAAAAGAAAGCCTATTATTACTTTAAGAAATGAAAGTCAGTCAATTTGAAAAAATCTCATGAAATTGGATGCGTCCCCAAGTGTAGTCACCAAACCCATCAACTTCAGTGATGCGTTACCTGAAAACCTAAGATGACTTCCTTAAATATCATATTTGGTTCATCCATCAAGTATACTCAGCGTTCATATCAGAAAATATTCATATATAAGTCAGAATAACAACATTTTTATCTGTTATTACAAAAATGCTCATTTTCAGTGATGGGGTGCCTTTTGGGTTCACCTGGTATAATACATACAGTACCACACAAGCTAAGACAGGACAGTACTGCATGTGACCAGGATTCAGTTCTGGCCTGCACTTATTTTCTGCATGCAAATCCTCTACGGTGTTTCCATAGTTTCTTGTCTTTCTGTACTTACATTTTTGTAATAAAGGCACAAAAATGAAAAAAAAATAAGGCTTTAAAAATAGCAAGTGGCTAATTTCAAAGTTGACAATTCACCAGATAAGCACTGCAGCTCTACATGGTGTTAATGTTCAAATACACCGGTGGAACTGTCAGTGCCTCTGTATTTTAACACTGAACTGTGAGTCTGTGTGAACTGTCAACAGGTGATGCATGTTGTTTGTGACATGCTCAGTGGGTGAATGTATCATTATCTGAGTCCAAATGGATACAGATCTGTACACACTATTCTGCCATTATACCAAGCTAAACATTCATTCTATAATAATCTTATATTCGAAAATGGCTTTTGTGCATTTGGAGTGTTTGAGTGAACATTCATTTTATGCTTAATTTATGCTTGCTTTTAGAGCAACAGAAAGGACAGATGTGCTATAGAGAAAGGGGAACCTGGTTGAAATACACTAATGTACACAATAGTGCACTCTTGTATGAGTCCTGCTTCATCCAGCCTCTTAAGGACGCCATGACACCTGCATTGTTGCTGGTGAAGAGCTCCAGTGGCTGCTCTCCTCTAATGATGCACCAGTACACACTGTACATTCATCACAGTTCTCCCCCCACCTTGATGCTTGCAGTGACTTTGCTGGGTAGTGTCCTTATTCTACAGTGTTCCCCGTGTTTTCTGCATTAACCCTTCTAACGCCACAAGCAAAGTAAGAAAATGGGGCTGGAGGAGAATATACTTGTAAGAATATGTACTGTACTGTAGGCTAGGGTGTTGTTTGGAGTGCTTTGCCAGAAGTAATGTTGAAGAGAACAAAACAAGAGGAAGTATTGATTTGGTAGACTGAAGCTGTTCAGATCAGTGAGAGTTCATTATGTTTGTGTTTTTTTTTTACCTGTTTTTCAAGCTGTGTTCATTAATCCAAGTTGTCACAAATGCTGCTTGGTCACGAGTTGTATTTTCATTGCACAGAATACAAGAAAAAAGTCAATGTATGAGTCCTCAGCTGTGTAAAAGAAGGACATGGGCAGGTGGCCTCGTCAAATACAAACCCCACTTCCAGTGAAGCTACAGCGTCGAGTAAAAGGTAATTAAAACCAAATCCTTTTCAAACCCATATTCAGTTGAATACACTACAAAAACGAAATATTTAATATTCAAACTGACAAACTTCTTTTGTGTAACAATATATGTATTGGAACAGAGTATTTGCTGCACATGAAATATTTTATACAGTTCTAGCTTGTTCCATATTTGGATATCAAAGGTTTTTTTTGGCAAATATTCCCTCATTTTGAATTTGATGCCTGCAACATTTTCCAGAAGAGCTGGGACAGGCACAGCAAAAGACTGGGAAGGTTGAGAAATGCTCAAAAAACACCTGTTCTGAACATTGCACAGGTGAACAGGTTAATTGGAAACAGGTGAGTGTCATGACTGGGTATAAAACGAGCATCCCTGAAAAGCTCAGTCATTCACAAGCAAGGATTGGAGGGGGGGGCTTCACTTTGTGAACAACTGCATAAGCAAATAGTCCAACAGTTTAAGAACATTTCTCAATATACAATTGCAAGGAATTTAGGGATTTCATCTACAGTCCACAATAGTTAAAATCAAAAGTTAAAACTCTACCATGCAAAGTGCAATTACACAATGTGGCCTGATGTTTTTTCCAAGCTTTTGAGACAAAGACGGTCAACTTACAGACATTAAACAAACAACTATTCAGTTTTCTCATCAGATGTGTGGCTTTCCAGAATGTGTTTTATTTATTATTATAAACTTGGTGACAGTGTAGCACTATGAGATGAGTAGGTTCCAGGATGAAGATGATCCATGTGTAGCACAGGGACATACTGTACTACATGTGTATGAGGTGATGCTCTGCTCTCAGCACTGTTCATGACAGCAGATACTGAGAGAAAGAGCTAACGTGGTTGTGTTACGTGCAGGAGAGGAATTGGGATTGTGTTTGTTTGTTTGTTTGTGTTTGTGTGTGTGTGCGTGTGTGTTCTCTCCTCCTCCCTCTCCTTTGATTGCAGGTAATTACTCTGATGACTTCGACCTGTGAGCTCTCCACTGTGGCCAATCAGCTTTCAGACCTGCTACCTTTATAAGGAGGGCCCATGGCTAAAGCACACGCTCTGTCTGCTATTACCGGTATTGTTGTGTGCCTTTTTTGTTGAGAACGCGATGCCTGTGAGACTTTAATTTTGTTTGTATGCTCAGAAATTGAAGGAATCATGATGGGTCATGTTGGGTGGTGCCACTTATTTTATTTTTGATTAGTTTCTTTATTAGCATAGGTCAGGGGTTTTGGTTTGTTATTTTATTCACTTTGGTAAGCTTAGTTTAGGCTTTGCTTTATTTTGTATTTTATTTGGCACTCATCCTTTCTCCCCCATTCTTTTTTTTGACAACTTCTCCACAGTTTGTCATCTGAATCAGGTGTCAAATTATCATTTCCCTAAACTTCAATCACCGTGTCTTTGTCATCCTTCTGACTGTCTGTGTTGCAGTACATTCTAGCTCTTGAGAAAAAAGTCATAACAGGTTGTCTTTATAAATCTGTCACTAACTCTATAAAAATGTATTTTCTGATGCATGAGCTTCACCTTAGTTTGGTTAGGGAAGGTATTACATTTGTGTAACTATCCCACATTCCATACATTGAACTTGGGTCTTTATTAACCAGCAGTGAAGGGGGTTGACTCACAGTATAAAACATGCTTCTCACTATTCTGGTTTGCAAATAGAACAACACATCTTTATAATTCTCATCCTGCGTCTGTTTACACAGGCCTTTCACTGACACATTCACATTTGTGCATCTGACACTCCCACTTAAAACAATGTAAGTCATTAAAACAACAGAAGGCAGTTACAGTGGTGCCTCGGGTACAGACGATAATCCGTTCTGGCGTCACGGCCTGTATCCGAATCAGTTGTTATCCGATGCGACTTTTTCCATAAAAATTCATGTAAAACCAATGAATCTGTTCTGGACCCATGACAAACTCCCATATAAAGTATGTATTACACACCCTACTTGCACATTTATTTATTTATTTATTTATTATTATTATTATTATTAGAAAAGGAAGTTGTGTTAATTATCTGACATGGAATGAACGAAATTAGTTCTAAAAATGATTTAGAATGTATTCTAAACTTGGCTTATGACTCTGTAGTGTGTCCGTGGACACTGCACACGTCCATAATTGTAAACAACTCTAGACACTGGAGCTGCTGGCTCTTAACACAGACAGATGCTGCTAACGGCTGTTAGCTGTGTCGACACTAATGCTGCTGGGCTAAGTCCACCGAATTTTTTGTTGTCAGAAGCGGTTGTTGTCCGAGGTTCCACTGTATATGTACATCACAAAAAAATAAGATGGGAAAAATGTGTTAATTTAACAGATATTCACTTGGGGGCCGCTTCATTAGGTACACTTGTTAACAACTCATTAATGCAAGTATCTAATTATCAAACTACATGGCAGCAATTTAGGGGTCTATCATCCTCAGCATCACTACAGTGTGCATTTGCGCCCCCCCACCCCCCACACACACACACACACACACACACACACACACACACACACACCCACACACACACACACACACACACTCAGATTACTTTAGAAGATGATGTCTTTTGTCTCTAAATATTGTTTTTTCACAGGTTGATTTCACGTTCTTGGTTATTTTGTTGCTTATTTCCTTCATTATTCATTTTCTGGTTATTTGGTAGAGTTTTTGCACAGTTTGTTCCATATATTTTGCTTACTGTGTGTTTTGTTTATTTTCTTGACAATTTTATTCAATTTTACTAATTTTCTCAACAATTGTTTGCTTTCCTCATTTCCCTCATTACTTGATTCATTTTGTGCATTTTCTTGTTTACCTGGTTCATTTCTACACATTGTCTTGATTATTTTCTTCACTTTTATAGATTTTCTTGAATATTCTGTTTATTGTTTTACTACTTCTTATTTTGCTCTTGTGTATGTTTCTTGATTATTTTGTTCATTCTTACTCATTTTCTTGATTATTTTTTTAAATCATTCCATCCCTTCCTAATAATGTGACCAGTGACTGTAAATTGATATAATGCATAGACCTGTTAAATACATTATATCAAGACAGAATATCAGTAAATCAGATGCACATTTTAAACACTTGGAAAAATAAAATGCATTTAGCACTTGTTATGTGTCTGACGTGTAAAACAGGACGTCTTTCGTACGGCCGTCAATGTGGTAAATAAATACAATCACTAGAACAAATATAAAAAACTTCGGGAATGGACACTTGGAATCGATGTTCGAAAAAAATCAGTATTTATGAGTGGTGTGCTAACTTGTACAGAAATAAAACACTGTGCATTTCATACAAAGATGTACTGTAGATTTTGTTTGAATATCGGGGGAAAAGAAAACAGATAAAAATGAACAAAATGACCAGAAAAAATGATGTAAAACAAATAAAACAGCTAAGAAAAGGAGCAAAATTGAACAAACTAATGAAAAAGGAACAAAAATGAACAAAAATTATTCAAACACTAAAACAAAATTGATTAAAAAAATGCAATAAAAAGAGTAAAAAATAAACCAAATGATTAAGAAAAATGAAGAAAATAATCAAGAAAATTAGTCAGGTTGAACAAAATAATGTGGAAAGTGAACAAAAATGATTTAGAAAACAGTAATTTAAATGAAATGAGCAGAAGTAAGCAACAATAAAAATCTACCAAATAAGCAAAAAAAATAGACAATAAGGAAGAAAAAAGGCAACAAAATAATCAATTAAATGGATAAAAACTAAACAGAATACTCCAGAAAATGAACAAAAATTAGAAAAATAATCAAGAAAATGTGCAAATATGAACAAAATGATCAATAAACTGAAGAAAATGAGGAAATGAATCAAAACAAGCGACAAAATTAAAATAAATCAGTCAGTTTTAACTTGTTTAGTTTATTTTGATGTAGTATCACGTGCACTAAATCAAAATGGGCAAAATATTCTCAAAATCAAAATAAATGACCAAAATAATCAAGAAAATGAAATGAACTAACAATGACACAAAACTGCCATTACTTACGTGAAGCAGGATTTTTCGAGCTCAAAAGAGCTGCAGATCGTCTAAAGTTCAGTGTTTTATTGGGGGACAAATGGACATTTTAAAAACATTGAGGGGGACGAATCTCCCCCATCCTCCCTGGACTCTATGCCTATGATTTCTAATTATATTTACGGGACAGTATGAGCTCCATCCTGCTGCACGGTGTGGTTCAGGCATCATTATTCAAAGCCAGTGCGGTGCTGGACTCTGGTGGCCACTTCAGGGAACTGATGCTCACTGCTGTCGTCATTTCCAGGAACACAACCAACCCACTGGGTCCTGTTTATTGATTTAATGCAGGGGTTGGAAACCTTTACAATCTCAAAACAGAAAGAAAAGAAGTCTCTAGAGGCACAGAAAATATAGTATAATATACTGGCACGTCGTGCACATTTTGGCAGTCCATTGTATTCCATTTTCTTCATTTTGTACACATGTTTGGACCATTTGTGTTCATTTTATCATTTTTAATTTTCTATTTATTGGTTATTTTCTACTCTTGCATTCTATTGTATTTTTGGATTATTTTTGATCATTGTTTGCTATTTTTGTCATAACACCAAGAACAGACTTTTAATCTTGAAAGGCAACTTATAGTAATAATAGAATAGGGAACAACAGGTGTCTCGTATGTTAACGTAATATATTAACAGTTATTCACATAACTATAGCATAAAGAACAAAATCTAACAAGTTCACCAAACTCAACATCTCACTCCTAATCATTAAATCCTTTAAATTCTTCATCCTCTGTGTCACTTCTGAACAAGTGCTACAACTCTGGAGGTAGATGACGCGCAGCTTCCTCCTCTGCATGGCTGTCGTCAGACTCAGCATCAGTTCCATTTCCAATTATTCCGGCCTTTATGAATCCCAACAGAATGGTTTTGTTTGTCACTCAAGTCCGTGCCTTGTCGATCCGTCCGATGACTCGCAGGAAAGCTGCATGGTGCATCCTCCCATTTGCCGTGAAACTGTGCTCTCCATCCATCATCCACTGCTCCCACAGGTGACGCAAAACTGCCTTAAAGCTCCGGTTCACCGAGATGTCTAGTGGCTGGAGTGCTTTGTACCCTTTAACACTGAATGTGTCTGCACCGACACATTTGTGGGTCACTTACCCAGTGAGGTGGGGAGGCAAGCCCTGAGTGGGCTCTTGCTTCTGGCGTCAAGCGCCCGGCCACCCGTCGGGCGTGACCCGCTCCGGGGACAGTGGCAGGTGGGGAGTTTGACTGTGCTGGTTCACATGTCAAACGGTAACGCGGCTGTCCTAAGGTGAGCTCATGGAGGACAGAAACCTCCCACGGAGGCCCCGCTGTCATGATCCGTATTCATACTGAAAATCAAGGTCAAGCGAGCTTCTGCCCTTCTGCTCCCCACCTGCCACTGTCCCCAGAGCGGGTTGTGGGCAGCCGGACACCTGATGCCAGAAGCGAGAGCCCGCTCGGGGCTCGCCTCCCCGCCTCACCAGGTAAGTGACGCACAAATGTGTCAGCACTGACACGTTCGGTGTTAAAGGGATGATGGCATTTATTGTTGTTCCTGGTAATGTTTACATTTTAAATTGTCAGTGATACAGGTGCGGCAGATGCAGGTACACAAGCCTAGAGTGACCTCTGATGGCTGTCAATGTGAAAACAACAAACACGTGATATAGTTTGTATATATGTTGCTCTGGTGAATGTGTCGCATCTCTAGCCAGACTATGGAAAAAAAAACATGACATATAGTCTGGAAAATATGGTAAGTAACGAAATGGGACAAAATGATTCAAATCAATTAAATATATAAATATAAATGAACAAATCAAGCAAATGTGGAACACCTCACAGTTGGACAGTGAACAGTGTTTAACTTCATGTATTTTCAAATTTTCCTGCTTCTGATATTTTATTGACAATGAAAAATAACCAAAATAAGAACAATAAACAAATTGAGCAAAATGATCAAGAAGTTGCCAACAAAGGAACAAAAAAGAGAAAAAAATCAAGTAAATGAGAAAAATTAGATGCAAAAAGAAGAAAAATGAACAAAAACTGTCAAGAAAATGCTTTGAAAAATCAACAAAAAAATTGCATGGTTGAGTCATAATTTTTCATACATTGTCAAATAGAATAAAGCATCACTATGACTGAATTTCAATAAACTGTCCTGCCCTGATGGACATAATTGAACCATTTTTAACCACTACCTTGCTTAAAATATTTTAAAACATTATTTTAAAGATTGTTTGGAAAGTACCATCAGACTAAATATTCACATCCCCGTTTTTTTTTTTTTTTTTAATAATTCATGTATGGAAGCGTTGAGGCCCCTTTTTCAGGATTGTAATATTTGATATATGTTAGTGTTAGATTTGTGTTTGGTGTGTGTAAATATGACTTATATGTGGTTGCAGCAGAGTTTCTCTTGTTTAATTTTACGTGATTAGTGCAATGTTACATGCTTTTTGTTTTGTAATTTTCATTGTTGAGCAAATGCCCCCATATCTGGAGGTTCGGGGTGTAAGAGAGTAAAAGTTGAGCAATGTATTAACTTGAAATTTTTCAAATAATTGAACAAATCAGCAGGTGAAGCATTACATTCATTATCTGAGGTGTATGAGGAACACGTTCATGTGATTAAATGAGACAAAAGAATTAGTGGAAGCAGAGAGGATGTCCAAGACAATGAGCGTTTTGGATGCTTATGCACATCAAAAACTTCTGAAAACATTCAACAAATTGGACAAATCATTCAAAATGATTGACAATTCAGTGTAATAGTTTCATTTGTCATCAAGACAACGCTCCAGCTCACACTATATTGCCAGCAAAGCAGTTTCAGGCCCAAAAACTAATCACAATGCTTGATCCCCCTCCATATTCAGCAGATGTAGCATCGTGTGACTTTTTCCTTTTTTCCTAAAATCAGATTTGTGTCAAAATAACACGTTTAGAGTCTGTGTCACGAGTTCAGAAAAAAAAAAAACGACAGAGGTTCTGAGACAAACTGTCTGAAAACCTGAACACTGTGGTGTGTTGATGCAGAAGGAGAGGAGACTGAAGGAGAAAGACACTGAAAAATGTTTCTCTTCAGTAAAATTGTATTGCAGCGTTAGTCTTATTTTTTAATGGCCATACCTCGTACATTAGGACCAGAATTTGAAGAGTGAGTCAGACCACTTGAGCTCCACAAACAGAGAGAAAACAGAACTCTGCTAGTGCACAGAGAAGCGAAACGAGCAGAAAAAGACGAGTTCATTTCTGTCTACTGACCAGATTATTGCGTAGGGCTTTTTAAACGTTAATAAATAACATAAGTGACATTCTGAGAGAGGCCTTTTTGAATCGCACATAACAGAAATGTACCAGTATTCATGGTGTTCTTTTATTCTTGCAAAAATAGATGTGGTCTTGGTAGATGCTCAAGGACGTTTTGACCATTTCTGCTTTGCGCTTCCTCTTCTAAAAGCAAAGTTTGAGAAAATGCACAGTAAATAGAGTTGAAGCCTGAGATATGAGTGAAAAACATACTGTATGTGGTTGTGTTCAAAATGCAAGTTTAAAAATTGGAAACACAGGGTCCTTCAATGGGGACATGGAAAAAAAAACGTGTTTTTCCTACCACTCATTTTATTATCATTTATTGTGGTTTGAATCCCTTGTGTTTTGTTTTTGTATGACTAAAGTGTTTGTTCTGTTCTGCATTTGACTCTTTCTGCATATGTGAAAAACAGTGTTGAGTTTTACATTTACTCCTTTACATGTACTTGAGTATTTTTTTTTCCAAATAAATGTACTTCTGAGAATAGCTGCTTTATGTTTGCGATGAACAAAATGTACCTCTACTCTGGTTACATTTGGCCACAGCTCAGTGAGTAGGACTGAAAAGGGTTGAAATGAAGAAAAAATATATTCAATTTAAAACATTAGGAAAATATTCCAGTAATTTAACAAAATAACTAAGCAACAGATGAGAAGAAATTTGACATGAACAATAACTAATCAAAATTAGAAAATGAGCAGAAAATTAACAAAGTAGTCATGGCAGCTAACAAAAACAGAATAAAATCGTCAAGTTAATGACAAAATATGAAGCATAATGATGACTAATGAACAAAACAATGAGCAAAAATGGAGAAAGTAATAAATTAAGCAACTCCAGCAGCACTGCAAGAAAAACAGAAGTCACGCAAACAGTTCTGCTATTCCTTGAATCGTTTTTTTTTTTTTTACTATTTTTGGAATGTTCAGATATCAGCATCACCTCATCGAACAGTTAAACACTACCCGGAACGCTGAGACAGAAGTGTCACCAGTGATGCTTTTCTGCTTTCCGTTTTAGTCAGCAGTTTTTGCTTCCATTCCCAGAAATCTGATAGTTAATTATTAAAGTGTAATCCCACCCCCTGTATGAGTTTGAGTAAGTGCTAACATGTTGGCCTAAACTGAGAATAATGTGTGGATGTGTGAGACAGGAGCTGTGACACTTCTGCAAAACCTGAGCCATATGAGGGTCATGAAAGGGTCAGTTTGTTTTTAGTCGTACTGGACCTAAAGCCCCCCGCCCCCCATGGATCACACATGCAGTTAATGAGTTTAATTTTGGAGTTACAGCTGGTATTTAACTGCCCCTTTTAACTCTTAACTTGTAGCTGAAGCCTGTCTTCAGAGCATGCAGTGGTCTTTACCCTTGTTTAGTTTCACCCTGTGTATTTGTATGCATTAAACTTCAGTGTCTTGTCTTTGGTTTCTTTTTCTACTCTAGCTCTCTTTTTGGCTTTTTTAAAAAACTGTGGCATTCAGTTCTCTAGTTTTTACTTCTGTGTTATTTTTCCATTGTGACCCTTTTAATACTTCAGAACATTAAACTGCAGTGTTTGAATGTGTGTCTCTGTTTTTTTCGATTGTTCATTTATGTTGAAGTCATTGTGTTTCTTTCATTTGTGTTTCTTATAAATACTCTAGGTCCTTTCTAAACCACAGTGCAGTCCCTCCTTGTGGCTCCAGTTTAAAGGTGTTAGTTCTGTGAATTTGTCATTTGGAAATTTTACTAAGTAAAAATGTGGCCACATAGGAAATAAAGTAAGACACTTC
>JAQQAE010003776.1:0-19686 GCA_029823295.1 Pseudamia nigra | reverse complement strand
ACGGGGAGAACATGCAAACTCCACACAGAAAGGCCCCACCACCCGGTGTTGGGATCGAACCCAGGACCTTCTAGCTGAGAACCACGGGTGCTACTCACTGCACCACCATGTCGCCCATTTTGAAAAATAATCTGTGCTAATCATTAATTCTAGCATGTGTATGAAACTGTGACAGACATGTCACATTTTCATGGTAGCTGGATGGCTGGTGGAAATTTTCATGGTGGCTGTAGAAATTTAATAGTTTGTACTGAGCACGTGATCTAATTTATACACCTGATAGTTTGTAGCTAGAGCACTTATTCTAATTTACACACTGAATTATTTGGTGATGGTTTAATTACAAATATTTGCAAAAATTGTCCAAACCTGCACAACTTACACGTGTGAGATCTTAACTAGGGGAACATAACCTCATGGAATCCTAGGTGCCCCACGCAGATATGGGAATTAAAAATAAAATAAACATTCAGTCTTGTTTTTACCGCCGTTAGGTAGTAACATGGCAGGGGGCGATAGCGCACCATTTCACAACAGAAGAAGAGTAACGAGCCCACGAGGTAAACGTGTGGTGCTGTGGGACGTGGTGAGATAGGATGACACTACTGAAACCAACAAAGTGTGACAATGTAGATGATAATGTAGATGACGCTAAATACACAGCCTTCAATCAAGTTATGCCACAACAAAGTACGTTCAAGAAAAACTAGCATTGTATGTTTCATGTGAAACGATCCTGCAGTTTACGGATATGTTTGGTGCTTTTGAGTCAATAAATGAAAAGATAGCTGTCATCATGATTTGCGTGGTCTCCTGTGCCAGTCTGTAGTTGCATAGCGGTGTGTGTGTAGTGTCGTTCACACATGCGCATGTGTGTTCAGTTGTGCATTCTCCAACCAGCCTCGTTTTGTTTCCTTCTTCGTCATGTTTGTCGTGCTGGCTGTATGGAGAATGCTCGGTCGTTTCCGTGTCTCCTTGGGAGACTTTGTTTAAGGCAGGTTCCCGTTTCCAGTCAAAGCAAACATGCGGTGATAAGTGCCTAAATGCATTTCACTCGACTCAACAAAATAATGAAATTAGTTGAGTGATATCGTGTCACAAAAAGGGTGAGAATGTATTTTCCAGTGGGAATAGAGTTGTCTGTGGCTGAGATTCTGCAGGCCACAGGTTCTCACGGACACCTCTGGAAACCCCATTAATAATAGTAATAGTAAAATTTGTTCATTGTTAATTTGTTTCTTGCAAAAGTGCCCAGAAACACAAGCATAAAGTTTCCACCTGCCCCTATCAGACTCCTATTGTTTACAAAAAAATCAATGAACCTACCTAGCTAAACTCCTCCCCTCGCCCCAGAAACTCCAAATAAAGCAAATCCATTAATAATAATTCCTTACTATTTGGAATTATGATGCTACAAAGCTTTTCAGATAGATATGATTAAAATTAAATTGCTGCAAATGAGCATGCCGTGGGCACTTTAAAGGTTAAATGAATTCATTTAATTTCTTGTTTATAATCTGAATTTCCGTTCTGACAGATTGATGTCAAAATATTATTAAGAAGCAAGTGGGCATTAGAAGACAAAGAGGACAACACACTGACAGCTTCTTCCCTTGTTTTTAAGAAAACTTTTCAGGAAAAAAGTAACGTGGCTTCGTATGGACTGAATCAAATATGGGAACAGTGTAAAATATCTACTAATAATACAAAGTAATTTGGAGCTCCTCTAACAACCTTTTAATACACACACACTGCACCAACTGCGCTAGACATTTCTTTGTTCACAGCATCTTAAATCCTTATTGAATGAAAAGAACACTGCTGTATCACCGCCTCCCACATTAATGCATTATGCTGAGTGTCCTCAACTCTGTTTTCTTGCATGTTAAGGATGTTTTTTGCTTTTTTTTCCCCCCATTTGCGATGGACTTGCTGCTCAAGACATTTGTATGCATGTGCTCCCTCAAGTGCATCATATAACAGGACGCTGGGACGTGTATTATTGAAATTCATTTTTCATTAACAGTAGTAAACATTGCTGGTGACAATGAGCATGACTAAAATCTTGATTAATACACATTCAAGCAAAACAGTACACACCCGCGTATAATACAATGAAACAGTTGTTATAGCTTTGATTCTTGCAGCACTGAGTATGTCCTTGAGGCAAACTCTATATATTTTCTTATTGCATGTTGTGGATTAGTGTTCGCTGTTTGCCCTAAAGAAAAAAAAAAAAAAAACACTGATAATTTCTGTCTAGCGCACGAACCCTGCCTCTGATGTATTCAGGCTCAGGCTTTAAGTGTTTTGAGTGGGCATTCTTTCACACGTCTTGTATCTGTCATTCGCTCTTCAGTAGGAAATGACTTGAATATTAATATGTTAACTTTTATCCTGTTCAAAAATCATCTCAAAGATACACTTGTTTCTTTTATCTATGCGGCGTTAATGTTGGCATTTCGCCCAAACCGGCCCTCCCTGTCACGTAGCAAACCCCGCCCCTCCTCATTTTCACGCTTATAAATTTCAATGCCGTTTCCCTCTGAAACACTCAATACAATTTCCCCTGACTCACCAGTTTTGTTTTAATGCCTCATCACAAACCAAACGTGTGATGATTCCACTACAACTCGGTGACCTTGCTTGAGGAAAATGGCACAGAGCAGGAGAAGGGACAGGCAACCGAATCGGTGGATACCTGCGAGATGACGTATCTCAGCTACACGTCAGGTTTTTAATCTATTATTGCCAAACCTTTCAAGCAGCACACTAACAGTCGGGCATATTGTCTCTGTGTGTGTATGCAGATGAAATAAACAAGTCAAAACAAGCCAACAGGTTGTCAAGTCCCTTTTGCGCCGCTTAATTGGGAGCAGTTTAAATAGGCCCCAGGTCACACATCAGGTGTGGGACATGTCATCAAGAATCTGTAATTAGCACTTGCAATCAACATCAATTTACAGTTTGCATGGATGCATAAATTTAGCAAAGTATTACAAGTTATATGTCAGTTCAGAAATTGTATGCGAACATGTACAAAAGTGTGGACCCTCAGCAGACTTTCATGTCATTCAGCTCCTGTCACATAAACTTTACGGGAGCAGTTCACGTATGTTTTCTCCTCAATGCAAAGTTCTTTCCTCACATTCAGATTTAGTAAAATATTAACAGAATGACCAAAAATATGCAATGTAGGCTATAATGTGCAAAACAATCAGAACAATATTAACAAAATGAATACAATTTGTTAATGAATCAACAAAGTATCAAGAAAGGAAACAAAAATTAGCCAACATTATATACATAATTTAAAAAGCTTTGCAAAATAATCAATAAAATACTAACAAAATGAACACAAAATATCAACAAAATAAGCTAAATTTAGCAAAAAATAATGAACAATGTACTGTAAATAAGGAATTATCAAAAAGAGAAAATAATCAAAAGAATATCAATAAAGTTAGCAAAAGAGCCAAACAATTAATGAATAAAATATTAATTAACTTAGTGAAATGTTACAGCCCAGCTCTTCATGGCTGGTGTGTGTGTTGTGTGATGGGTGTGTGTATTTTGTGTTGCACTGCTGGTTTGTGGGTGGGCAGAGCTGCAGAATGCAACCCCCCCTCAACATCATCAAAAAAAGCAAAAATCTGCTAATAACACACAATATTAGGATCAAGTCATAAATTAACTACTGAGTAGTCTTTCATTACTCTTTTACTCAAGTGTTTGTTTTGTTTTGAGTAATTCTACTTCAGCATTATTATTATAAAGTAACAATACTTTTAACTGAACATTGGTTTTCTGATTTGATTTTTATTTATCACTGTTTTTACAGATAAAAATATGAATAATATTGATTGGCTGACCTCCTCAGCCAATCAATATCAGCAGCATGGACACTAAGGTGGTGCCAACACACGAATATCTTGATATACTGGACAACACGATGAATTGGTCCCAGAACACAGATGCACTCTGTAAAAATCTTTCCTACAGAGGCTCACGTCCACTGACGTTTGCCCTAAGATGCTGCATGTTTCACCAGTCAGTGGTTGAAAGCTGGGAGGCAGCGTCAGACAGAGGGAGGCTGTGGGAGACAGATGCAAGAAGTTGGACGACATCAATCCAGGCCATTTTCTTCACCTTGTTCTGTCTCAACACAGGAGCAGCTGCAGTGGACGACGAACATCACTGAACGTTTTAGGAGATCCTTCATCCAGGTGACACGACAGCCTCCCTCATGAACATGATGACAGAATGCAAAGCTGTCATCAAAGCTAAATGTGGGTGCGATGGACAATCTAAAATATAAAACGTGTTCTGCGTTGTTTAGCACTGTACTTTAATTTCATACGTGTTCTTTCACAGTTTGGACCAATCTTTTTGACTGCCAACGTATATCATTAGTAGCTTCGGCGCATGATTCACGATGACAAAAATACAGGAAAATGGAAATGACATTTTAAATAGCATATTGTCCCCAAAATTTCACAAAAGCTCTTTTCAATAGAATTCAGTGGAATTAAGTCTTAATAACATTCAGACTCATCCCGGTTCGCTTTGTAGTTCACACCATGATCTCCCCAACACACACACACTCCATGCACCCACAGGCTCTAAATAACAGAATGTATGCCAATGACAGTCTCTTTGTATCTCCTATTCATCTCACACTTTCAGAGCTGAACAAAAGCTAGCGTCTGTATGAAGCGCTGCATATGCCACAGACATGTATCACAAAATAAAGGTCCCCGGCTATGATAGACACTTACACCCCTCGGATCACTTGATATATGCAAAGGAATTACCAGGCTGACATTCTGAGAGAAAAGACCCAGGGAAAAGAATATCACCTGCTCTGATCTCTTTTTGATTGTTCATTTCGCATTAGAGCATATGCCACCTGCTCGCGCCGCCGGATGCGGGGCGTCGACAGGCCCAGGCAAAAAATAAAGAGTAAAAGTTGCAGGGACGTAGGCCGTCACGCAGAGGTTCTCTAATGAATGTGTTCTCTCCGCCTCCCCGTCCTCCTCCTTGTTCAGCCTTTGCAAATGTGCGAGGCAATCGGCGGCGAGTGGCAGAGGTCACGACAGTCATATTGCTCATGTCGCCTTCTGCAGATTTTCTTCATAATCTGTTGTCACAAGCCCAAGCAGAGGCGTTAAGAGTGACAGGTGAGAGTGTAGCATCCGGAAATATGAAGAAGGCACTTAATGGCATGAGAGGATCTATTTTCAAGCTAAAAGGATTTGAACTCCGTCTTTTTAAAAACCTGTCAGTCATACGTATAGATTCAGTGGGAGATGGGAGGGATTCACCCCCCTCAGTGCTGGGAAATTGTGCAAAAAGTTTCAGTTTTAGAGTACAAATCAACCATGGAAACAAAATAATCCACAAAATGAACTTAAATAAACAAAATAACTAAGAAAATCAACAAAAATGAACAATATAAGCAGAAAAGGAGTGGAAATATTGAAAAGTATTGAAAGTCTACTACCATAACTTGTGAGTCTAGGATCCATGCACTTCTGGACCTATTTATTTTCTATTTATTTGGTTAAATAAACATGCTTCAGACATTTAAACAAAGTTAAGTGTTTGTATTATTCAACATTTTTACGCCAATTTTTACACTTTTACTGCAAATGAATATCTGCTCCAAATATCGGTTATCAGCCTCCTTAACTACATTACTAATAATCGTATCAGTATCGGCCCTGAAAAACCACTATCGGTCGATCACGAATCAGGAGCCAGGGTACCAGACCCGGTATGGGGAGACTGGGGACCCACCCCGGAGCCAGATCTCCAGCTATGGGGTCTGCTTGGGCACATCTGATGAAGGAACATGGTTCCGCCTTCCTGTGGGCCCACCACGCGCAGAGGGTCATAAGGGTCCAGTGCTGTGTGGTTTGGATGGTCGGTAAGGGTGGGAGCCTGGATGGTCCAATCCCTGATTGCCAAAACTAACTCCAACTGGGGGGAGGCCCTGGGGCAGACCCAGGACACACTGGAGGGGTGGATGAAGTAGCCGGGGTGAGAGAAGTCTGGAATTCCCTGCTCGATCCGCTGCCCCCGTGACCCGACCCCTGGAAAAGCAGGAGAAGATGGATGGATTTTGTGGACATTGTTGCTTATTATATTCATTCTCGTGTTTTTAATTCATCCCCTTGTTTACTTTCTTAATTTTGTTGTGTATTTTGTTCACATTGTTGCTCATTTTGTTCATTCTCATTATACTTTGTTCATCTTGTTGCTTATGTTGAATATTTTGTTAATTTTCTGCATTATTTTTGCTATTTTTTCTTCACTTTATTGCTTTTGTTGTTCACATTGATTATGTTTGCTCATGCTTCTTCATTTTCTTGCTTATTTCCTTAATATTTTTGCTTGTTTGGTCATTTTCTTTATTTTTCATTTCATTAATGCTTATGGATGTTGTATCTTATCTTTTTTATTTTATTGATTATTTCCTCACTTATCAAATGGTTGGTCATTTTGTTTCCATTACTGCTTATTTTGTAAATTCTTCTGTTTACTTTGTTACTTTTTGCTTACATTAACTATGTTTATTCATTTTCTGGGTTAATTTGCTCGTTTGTGTTCATTTTGGTGATTCTCTTGTGGACATTGTTGCTTATTTTGTTCATTTTCTTGTTTGGTTTATGCTCAGTTTGTCTCTTGTCACATTTTTTTCACATATTTACTTATTATGTTACTGTCTTGTTTACTTTATTCATTCTTTAATATTTTGCTCATTGTTTTCCTTATTTTGATCATTGTATTTGGCTCATTTTCTTGTTTACTGTTTCATTTTCTTGACAAGGTCATTCATTTTTTTTCTTGTGTAGCGTTTTTTTTTCACATTGCTGTATACAGTATGTCATTCACTTTTTTGATTACTGTCCATCATTTTTCGTGTTATATTTTTTATTTTATTTGCTCATTTTTGTTCACGTTGTTATGTATTTTGTTGACACTGTTGCTTATTTTGTTTATATTCTTGCTCATTTTGTTCATTTCTTAATTGTATTGTTCATTTTTTGTATGTTGTGTATTGTTCATACCCCTATGCAGAAAAGGATCAAATGTCCACATCAACAATTCAGCGGAAGCATCGAAGATAGAATTTGATGCTCACTGCTGAACATTTCCAGGAGGATCCGGAGCTTCCTGACCAAAACTGGACCTGCCATGTTCAAATGAAACCTCCGCCCTCGCTGCCCGTTATGACTTTGCTAATCCCTCGGAGAATTATTGCCTCTGGCCTGTGAGCTGGACGATCTCTGGAGCTTTCAGTGGCTGTCATGACTTTTTTTTTCTGTGTGTGTCTTTTTTTTTCATCCCTTTCCATGATAATATCTCACCCAAGTTCAAACACTGAATGGCTGGCACTTTCTTAATATTGGCAGTGGTTCGGATTATAAAGCCCCTGCTCTCGCAAATCCATTGAAAGCCATTCTCTCCTTCTAAATATAGTAGCTTTCACTCACCGTCTCTCCTCTCTCTGTGTTCCATTGTGTTATCTGTGCTGAAGTCGTCTCTCTTATCTGTGAAAGAAGTTTCTCTCCGTACCGTTGTATCTCAGTCCTTTGAAAACTCATTTCTTCCATCTTCTGTTTCGACTTGTTAGTTCTTGTCAGCCATCCTCGTTTCTTCCCTCATTTAAGGGATCATCTGAAAGGTTATGAATTAATAAAGTCACGAGTATGCCAGTGAGGACTTCCAGGGATATGAGGAAATGATACAGGAAGAGAACAGGGGCTTGGCTTATTTAGTTATGGCCAATGATTGACAGCAAGGGTGTAGAAACAGTCTAGTTGAAAGGACCCATACTGCTGTAAATCCATCGTTTTGTGTCTATGTAACATCGTTTTGTGTGATGTAACATAAAAACTGTGAAGGTACTGTATACCAGTCCTGAGAAATCGACACGAGATGGACAACAGGGAAAACAAGCTATGTTGATTTTTTTTTATCTCTGACACCCCAAGTCAGACCTAATTGTACTCGTTGGGATGTCTGGTAAAACAAATAAAACAGAACACAATGATTTGAAAATCCTTTTAAGACGACAGTGGTGCCCCATCGTACGAGTTGAATCCGTTCCGGCGTCACGCTCGTGACACAAAAAACTCATGAGATGGGACTGGAATACGTGTGAAACCAGTGAATCCGTTCTGAGACCCACGAAAACTACCATATAGAGTTTGTATTACACACCTGGACGTGCACATTTATTCATAATTATTATTTGAAAAGTAAGTTATACTAATTATCTGAAAAGGAATGCATGAAATTAGTACTAAAAATGACCACGCAGTACCACGGAGTACCACAGAGTACCACGGAGCATGCGCATGCTCTCAGGACCTATTTTACTCGTAACCCGAAGTTTTGCTCGTAAGCTGGTGCAAAATTTTGCCCGACGTCCTACTCGTAACACGAAAAAGTTGATGCGCTTGTATGACGGGATACCACTGTATGTTAAACTGAGTGCACTACAAAGACAGTCTTTATTGTTTTGTGTTTTTCTATTTATTTATTTAACTTATTTGTTTATTCTCACATTCCAGAAGAGCTGAGACGAGGGTGACAAAAAATAGGCACAGGTTGATTGGAAACAGGCGACTGTCATGATTGGGTTTGGGAGGCGAATCCCCAAAAGGCTCAGATGTTCATCAGCAGGATGGGTCGGGGTGATGCTCACCACTGTGTGAACAACTGCACAAGCAAATAGTCCAACACTTTAAGAGAAATGTTTCTCAATGTATATTTGCAAAAAAAATTGGGGATTTCATTGCGTAAAGTCCATAATATCATTAAAATATTTTAAAAATCTGGAAAAATTACTGCAAGTAAACAACAAGGTCAAAAGCCAACATTGAACGCCTGTGACCTTTGATCCCTCAGGCGGGCACTACATTAATCATTCTGTTTCAAATTGGTTTAGGAAATCATGGCGACCTGTTTTTCAAAAATACTTCAGAATGGACAAAATAAATTAAAATAAGTTAGATCTTCATTCATTCATTGTCATATACATGACATTATCTTGCATTTGTATGTGAATTCATTAACAAAAAAAATGTTCAATAATTGTTTGTTGATTGCTTAGTTTCACTTTTTTATTTTGCACCTTTTAGTTGATTTTTTTAAGCCATTTATTATTGTTATTTTGCTCATTTTGTTTACTTGGCTTATTCTCTGCATTTTCTTAATTATGTTTTTTTTTTTTGGTTTGTTTCACAAACATGCAGAAAACACAAATAAAAATTCACCTGAAACTGAATGAAGTTGATTCTGCAGGAGGATCCAGAAATGTCTTTCTAAAAATATTCGCCCTCATGTCAAAATAAAACTTATGTCCTTAATTTGCAGTGGTGCAGTACTGTCACAAAGACATTTAATAAACCTTCCGCTGACAATGAAGATGTCAGCTGCTAACTAATTGTTCTAATGTCCCTCTGGCCAATTAAATGAGTCACCAAACACTGGCTTTACAGCTGATCATTTACTGAAACATTAGCAGCAGTCAAGTTTTATTTTCCACAGAATGCCAAAACGATTGTGTAACTTGGTATTTAGCTGAGTAGTTTATCTGAACAGACAATAAACAGCTCCAAGGCTGAGAATTATTGTCCCGTTTTTCATTGAACTGGGAAATGATGTGATCGACAGAGGAGCTGTTAAACTAATAATGAAGGATCTGGGGTGGAAGAGTCAGGACAGGGATAGGGTTATGTGTTTGCTTAATTAAATCAGTCATTGTGACCTTTGACTTTTGCGGTCGACTAATGGATTCACATCTTTAGACTCGATGAATACTTTTTGAATGCCATTGCATTGTTTCTAAATGAATATCTGTCATAGACGTTTGGTACTGAAAAGAGAATAGAGAAAAAAAATCATATACAAATGATGAGGATGAAGTGTAGTTTTTCAATGCTACAGTATAAACTTATTTGGAAAAGTTATAAATAGAAATGTCATCAAAATGGATGAAAAACCTGTAGGAAAAACATGTTTTCTGTACTTTTGTTTGGGGCTTATACAGTATTTCAAAATAAAATACATTTCTCTTAAATATGTACAGTATATTATTGTTCCTTATTTGTTTACTTGCAGAAACAGGTAAGCTTCTGATATGCTATAGATTAACTACACATGGATGCACATGTATTGGTTGCACACTTTTCCAAAAATGGACATGTTGTGAATCCAGCAGAGCCTTTGCTGGTTACATGTTTTGAAACTACATTAATCAATATCTTTATTTGACTATATACACTGCAAGATCAAAAGAGTAGCTCAGAGCGACCAACCCACAGAGAGCATCGGTGTAAATATAGCACTTCTGCCTCATAGGAGCTTTTTTTCATCCTGCAGCTCAATGTCGATGACGTCCACTCACTGGCCACTTTATTAGGTACACGTGTTAACACAACTCACAAAAGCAGGGGTGGGCAACAGGGGCCGAGGTCCTGCTTGTTTTTCACCTGCCTCTCCCCTACCCATTGTCTCTGCCTCAGCCACTGTACCTTCCAGCTTCCGATTGACCGAACACACCTGGTCCAGGTCATCAACAGTGGGTAGAGCAGAGACAGTTGGAAAACCAGCAGGGACACCGGCCCCCAGGACCTGCCTGGAACTGCCCACCCCCTGTGCAAAGGTATATATCTAACCAGCCATTCACATGACAGCATTTCAGTGCCTTTAGGCATCTAGACACAGTTAAGATGACCTGCTGAAGTTTAAATCAATCATTAGAATGGAGAAATAAGGTGATTTACATGACTTTGCATCTGGCATGGTTGTTGGTGCCAAATGGGCTGGTCTGAGTATTTCACAAACTGCTGACTGACCCGGATTTACACACACAACCATCTCTGGGGTTTATAAAGAACATTTTGTAAAAGACAAAATATCTAGTGAGCAACAATTCTCTGGATGAAATGACCTTGTTGATGCCAGAGGTCAGGGGAAAATGGTAAGAGCAGTGTGAGTTCAGAGAAAGGCAATAGTAATGCAGAAAAGTACCTATGACCGTACAACATGTCAAACCTTGACCCCTTGTCAGCTAAAAACAGGAAACTAACGCTAAAATTCCCATGGACTCAGCAAAAGTGGTCAACAAAAGTCCTGAAAAATGTTGCTTTGTTTAGTGAGGCTCAATTTCTGCTGTGACATTTGGATTTTATGGTACTGACTGACATAGGCAACAAAAAGGCATGGATCCATCCTACCTTGTACGATCTCCAGGCTGCCAGTGGTGGCACATTTTGGATTCTTTATTTCTAGTCATATTGTTTAAATTCCACAGCCAATATGAATATTACTGCTGGCCCCGTCTATCCCAATTATGGTAACAGCATAGATAAGAAGCCTAACCCAGTACTGTTAAAATGTACCTAATATAGTGGCCAGTGAGTGTATGCGCCATGACTTTACAGTTTTGATTCAGTCTCACCACTATCAGTGACGGTGCTTTGTGATGAACCCAGCTGCCCAGCTCTAAATGAGCAGTTAGCAGGAAACATAATAGATATCAGTCTTGTTCAGAATAAACCCTGTCCTCCAACCCCAAAACATGTCATTTGTACATGCATGAATAATAACCTAAGGTTAGGTGTTAGAGTTCTGTGCCCTCTACCCACAAAGAAGTAATACATCTCCCCAATAATATTAGGAAGTTCACCAACCTATTGGCTGCACCTAGATCTTCAATTTAGGAAGACAATACAGCACAGGCTTCTGTATTAATTAGATACTTACACACATGGCACTTGTGGGTGTGTCCCAATCCGTGGGCATCCAAAACGGCTATCATAGACTGATAATGTAAAGAGTAATTTCCACACTTTCTGGGCCACAGTGTAATACTTGTGGATGGCAGGTGTGTTTCATGTTTTTATTATTATTATTATTATTAATATTTGCCATTCTTTCACTCACCTGAGCTCTTTTTCTCCTAACCTTTAGTCCCATGTATCACGTCTAATCTTAAGCCTACTGTCCCTGAATCAAAATGATTGCGTCAAGTCCAGTGACGACAAATGCTCTCATTGAAGAAACACTTACACCATGGTAATAACCATGTTGTAAGTGAACACATGTGGGTGACCTGAAGAGTGATTCTGATCAGATTGCATACATTAATTCCTGGATTAGCTGGACAGTGTTTTTTTTTTTTTGTGACTAACAATATGACACAACAATTACGTCAAATCCAGAACGATGGACTGCTGAGCCGCATCCACGATGCTGTCCGCGGACAGATGCAGGACTCGATTGTGTAGTAGCACGTTGACTTCACCGTTTCTATAGTAACCCACTCAGACAGGTTGTTGATGTCTGGAAACACTTTGGAACAGCGGTGTGCACAGTGTCTCACAAGACCTGATTGGAGAAAAGAAGAAAAAAAAATCATTCAGCTGCAGTTTGACCAGGGGCTGGTGGAAGTCAAAGTGTGAACAAGTGTGAAGGCTGAGCTTCACAAAAACGTGCATTTGCAGGTTTTCAGGCTGCTTTTCCCAAATCAGGAGTCAGGACACAACATGAATCCCAGGGCCTTGATTATTGATCATTTGTTTTACTAATTTTTGTTTACATCCTTGATTAATTCAATATAGTTTTGTTCATTTTATGCATATTTTATTCTGTTTTTTATAGTGTTTTTTCTTGAATATTTTTTTCAACTGTTTTGTAATTTTAGATCTTTGTGCTGATGTTCATTTTGTTTTCATGTTGTGATTGCATTACATATTTACAACGTTAAATGAAATTGAATTAAATAAGTTTTATGTTTAGTCTTATGTTGTTGATAAAGATGCCCATACACATGCCTTTGGTAGAATTACAATGATGACTCACTGCCATTGATTTTGCTGTGATCTATATGTTACCATCATGGAGAATCTTTCAGGTTGGTCATGTTTAGTTACATTTGTATATTTGGGGGGAAATTAATGGTATTCATTGCATGTTCTGAAGCAAAGCCCAGGAACTTTGGATTGTGTTATAAAATACATGGACATCATCTTCTGAGTCATAAACAACCCAGAGACTCTTCACTCCATCTGAATCCTGTTTGGTAAATATTGACAACATTATCTATCAATAAAACTGTCAAAGACAACAGTCTGTTTTTGAGAATGAAGATTAGAGAAGGCTTTGACGGGCATATTCGTCTTGTGCTGTTTTGAAGTATATCCGCTAGGTATGTGTTTGGACTGTTTCATCCATTGTATTTGCCTGCAGGCAAGGTGAGAAATCCATCTAATAAATGCTGAGCCAAATCCCTGATGTAGGATCGACAAAGATGATGATGATGCAGGCGCTGAAAGGTGTAGTCTTCTCCAATATGGAGACAGAGTGTATTTGAAGGTCCTTATGTTTATGCAGTGATTTTTTTTTCTTTTTTTTGTGCTGTGGAATGTACAGCATAGCTTTGTAATGGCAGATTGGCAGGATGTGACAGCAAAGCATGCGTCTGATGGGTTTTAGGCAATAAATTGTTTTATCACTGTCACTTCTGTTGTGGTAGGATAATTCCAAAGGGCTCAGTTTCCATCTGTAAGGCTTAATATGGTAAACAAACTCATAATGAACACGGCAGCGAGTACAGCCAAAGCTACAGAAGGGAAGTCATTTCCAACTTCTGTTTGCCTGTTGTTGTTGTGCTGCTAAATTGGTGATATTTCTCCATCTCTTTCTGCTTAAAAACTCTCTGTGTGTGTTCACTGTTCATGTACCTGAACTAATGGGCCGGTGGAAGTCTGCTTACTCTCTGCAGGAAATGTTGGCTGGTGCTGACCACATAGAGTAAAAATTACTGCTCAGAGCTTGCTCTTCTACAGCTGGAGACAAAACTGTGCTTCTTTCTAGCGTTACTGCAGTTTCTACTTTGGCTCACCGGTTTCTCATGTGTCTCCTAAAATTCGTCAGGAGAAATGGGTAGAAGACAAGATCACCAGGAGTCATACTTGGGCTTACAAGAGATAACTTGGTGAAGCTCATTAATACCTTATTCACGTCTCCTCCAGAGAAGAAAGTGAGCAACACTAGAGGAAATATGGAGTATTACAAACACAAACACATACTGGAACAACTAAGATTTTTTATTAAATGGTGTTAGTTATTAGCTACAGTAGTTATACCCCAGCAATTTAGGCAAGGCAAGTGTATTTATAGAGCACAATTCATACACAAGTACTTTACAGTTAGATCAAAGAAGACATAAAATCAACACATAAAACATAAAATGAATTCATTAATAACATTAAAAGCTGAGAGTGCAGAACATATGCTTTCAGGTGTCATATGCACAGGTAAACACATCTGTTTTCAGCCTGGATTTGAACATTGTCAGAGTTGAGGCCTGTCTCACATCTTCTGGTCGTCTGTTCCAGGTTTTAGCTGCATGAAACTGACTCTGGGACCCAGTAGGAGACCAGTCCCTGAGGTTCTTAGGGCCCGAGGTGGTTCATAGGGCTTTAACATGTCAGAGATGTACTTTGGTGCTAAACCATGAAAGGACTTGTACACAAGCAGAGCTGTTTTAAACTCTATTCTCTGAGCAACAGGAAGCCAGTGCAGAGACCTGAGCACTGGACTAATGTGGTCGTATTTCCTGGTTCTGGTCACTGTTCTGGATGTACTGCAGCTGTTTCACAGCTGGTTTAGAGGCCGGTGAGCAGGCCGTTACAGTCGTCTAATCTACTGGAGACAAATGCATGGATCAGTCTCTCTAAGTCTACTTTAGACACTATACTTTTGATTTTGGCAATGTTTTCAAATGGTTAAAAGCTGCCGATGTTATTGATTTAATGTGGCCATTTAGGTTCAGGTCTGAGTCCATGGTTCCTCCTAGATTTCCAACCTGGTTTTGGGATTTTAGGGAGACAGATTCAAGGTGACTGATCACACTTTCTCTTTGTTTCTTTGGGCCAAAGGCAATGATTTCAGTTTTGTCTGTGTTTAGCTGGAGGAAGTTGTTTTGCATCCACACACTGATCAGTTGGATGCAGTGACAGAGTGAATGTTCCCATGTTCCCCTGCCGTCAGTGACACGTACATCTGGGTGTCATCTGCATAATTATGGTAGGACACATTATTGCTGTGTATAAGCTGACCTAATGGAAGCATGTACAGATTGAATAAGAGGGGTCCCAGTATCGACCCCTGAGGAACCCCACAGGTCACAGCCATTTTGTCTGAGACACAAGTGCCAATTTCAAATAATTTATCAAAAAAAAAAAATCAGCCATCTGTCAATCAAAACTCATGACACCACATGAGTTTTTTTCTTCTAGTCACCCAGACACATCATGAGTCCAGTCCAAACCAAAATCCAAAATAACAAGAAATATATGAAGTTTTAACAGGACTTTTACCACATTTAAGACCACAGCACCTCATCCTGTATATGTGTGATTTGTAATGTTTCTTACACTTCCAGAGGTAAAGAATCAAAAGACTTTAGCATCTTCAGAAATATAGAGAAATTCATTACAAACTGCCACAATTTTTCTCCTGTACAAGAGATGACATCTGTCATTTTGTGTATTCTTCTGCTGAAATGTAAAACGATACCAAGGGCAAGGTTAAAAATTAAAGTTATTTTGCTGAACAAAGAAAAATATGAAGTCGACAAATTGAATAAAAATGAAGATTGAATCAGGAAAATGTACAAATAATTAAGAAAGCGAGGAACTGATTGAGAAAATACAAAAATATGAATCTGAACAAAAATGACTGAATTACAAGAATGTTTTCAGAATGTTTACTGCCAAGGACGCAGGCACTTGCAGTACAAAGTATCTGTGTTGGCATTGAGGTGCAGTAACACTGTACAAAGTATTAGTGGCACTCCAAACTCAGAAAAAAAAACATTGCTTTGGAAAAGAGACAAATATAAGGACAAATTAACAATCTGCAAAACAACATTATATACAGTATACAATGCTATGTACACAGTGGTGGCTTTAGAACTTTTTCACTGGGTTGGCAAAGGGGTGTGCAGAGGTGGCAACAATGTATACGTAATGTGCATGAACAACATGCACGATTTTTTTAATATATACAGTGGTACCTCCCTGTATGAAATTAATCCATTCCAGCATGATGCTCATATGGCAAAAATATGATTTATAATGTCTTTTTACCTTGACTTATTACTCGGCTGATGTCCTCCGCGCAGCATGGGCCCGGCCTAGGTGTCCGGGAATGGAATCATAGCATTCGTAAGCTAACCAAGAGGGTAAACTTGTAACAACCGAGGACTCGTCTGTGACCTTAGAACCCTAACTTCTGGGACGTTCAATCGGAACATGAAATGAAGTGTTAGCAAGTGTTTTGTGTGCTTTGGTGTGTGAAAATAATCCGTGGTTTGCTTTGAGCATGGCGGTGCCAACAGCTAGCTAGCTTGATGTTAGCGAAGCAAGGCAATGTGAGTTGGCTTAGTGACTAAGTTAACTAGGTAGCATTTGACTGTGTTACTTTTTTGGCGTTGTATTACTGTGTATGTTGGTAAAGTGTGTGTCAGAAGGTTGTGTTGAAATTAGTTGTGGACCGTTTGAGTTGACGTGGCGTGGGTGGCGTCAGTCAGCTCGGTGTGGTGGAAGCACAGCAGTGTAGGTGGCTAAGTGGCTAAGCTAAATGGGTCAGTGACTGACCATGGTTGCTGTTTTCACAGTGAGAACACAGCTTCATGGCAACCGGGAGGATGTGTCATGCAACTTTCCAGCAAGTCCTCGGATGGATCGACATGGCATGGACTTCAGCGACAAATGAAAACCATCCTGTCGGGATTCAGAAAGGCTGGAATAATTGGAAATGGAAGTGATGCTGAGTCTGATGGCAGCCATGTAGAGGAGGAAGCGATGCTTCTTCTACCTTCGGTGTTGGATTTTGTAAAATAAATTTCCCCCAAAAAATGCGACTTACAGTCCAGAAAATACGGTATGATAACCACCTAATTTGTATACTGTTTTAATTACATCACAACATAAATAATTGCAAAAGCCTATTCTGTTATATTTGTCCCATTTATTAATTTGCAACAGAAAAGTTGCAGGTAAATATTGGGCAAACATTATCCATCACCTCCAATTACATCCTTGCTAATTCCTTATGTTTTGTATATTTGTCACACTTAAATGTTTCTGACCATCAAACAAATATTAGACAAAGTTAACCTGAGTACAATAGAAAATGCAGTTTTAAAAAGATGATTTCATTTATTAAACTGACCTGGCACATACAAAAAAGTACTTGCCCTCTAAAACTAATACAGTAACTGGTTGTGTGCCTCTTTGCAGCAACAGTCGGGTGCAAAAACTGGGAATGAGTGTGGAGAAATTTTGGACCACTACTCTTTGCATAATTGTCTTAATTCAGCCGCACTGGAAGATTTTCAAGCATTAACGGCTACTCAGAGTTGGACTTGATGATGTGTTTTATATCAGTGTCCTGCTGCATAACCCAAGTGCACTTTGAGCTCGACGTCTGATGGCCAGATGTCACAATTTTCTGTAGAGAGTAAAATTCATGTTTCTATCAATTACAGCAAGTCGTCCAGGTTCTAAACGAGTAAAGCAGCCCTAGAACCTCATATGCCACCACCGTATTTGACTATTGGCTTGTTGTTTTTTATGAAATGCTGTGTTACTTTTATGCCAGATGTAACAGGATGGACACCTTATGAAAAGCATAACTTTTGTCTCATCTGTCCCAAGGGGCAACGACCGGGGCTGTTCAATGAGGCCAATGCAGAAGTAACTTTACGTTGCAATCCCACTGTTTGGGGAATCGATCGTATGGCTCCAAGAAGCTTTTTTCCCATAGAGATACATTGGACTTCGATCTGAAAATACTAAGTGAATACATTGTTTTCATGGGTCACCATGGTCTCAAACATTTTATTTGGACCCTCTAATAAGTAATGTGATGGTCCATCTTTAACTCTTTGCTTCGTTATTAAGATATTACGGCAAATAATGTGACAAATGACTGCCGTGCTGGGGTTTGATTGACATGTCGCTATAGCAGCAGCTTGCTATGGCGAAGTGGGACTGATTCAGAGCTTCATAACTTCTATTTATTCAATGTTGGCACCGTTATACATGAGATACACTCGACTGCAGCTGTGGGTAAAGGTTTACACTAACAACACTGTGATTTGACTTTGTTTGACCCTGCATGGTGAAGTTTTACAGCATCAGTAAGGTCGTGGCAATGTTAGCTGTCCCATGAGCCCCCGCTTCGTAAGCCCCACTGCCGTTTATCCAAATATGGTTACATCCTGTTTTTGGCTCCAAAATGCCGTCCAGGAAGTGACAAGTCGATTGGCCTCAAAACAGCTCTTCAGAAACCAATGGGTGCTGTCACAGTCACTTTGTCCATAATATATACAGTGCAGTCTATGGTCTGTCCACAGGTTATTTTCCCAAAAGTCTTGGGGATCATCAAGGTATTTTTGTTAAATGATGAGCCAGCAGATGCTCCGCAGCGGTTTTCACCTTGGAACTCTCCCACAGATACCCTATTTAGTCAGTTTCTTTCTTAGTACAGGCAGTCGTTGTGTTACGGACAAGTTCCGTTCCTACGGTCGCGTTGTAACCCGAATTTCCGCGTAAGTTGGAGGCCGAGTACCGCGGAACCCGGGAACTGCCTGTATTGAACACTGACCCTTTTTGTTCTTCCGGCTTCCAGAGAGAGCTGACGCATTTTCTATCTTCTCCTGTCCCCGATTTCCCTGCTCGCTATGTTATTGTCTGTGTGTTTTGCTCATTCTCTGTCAGGTCTCCCCCTAAAAACCCAAACAACATGGAATTGACCAGCTGGATCTCAATGAAATTGACACGCAGGAGGACGGGTCGAGGAGAACCCGTGGGTCCTCTAAAGACAGCGGCTGCTGGACATGTGAGGATCCGTGGACGCATGGGGACTGATGTGTTTTTTTTTGGAGGCGCTGTCCACTGAGGATGTGACGGATGTTTTATTTATTCGGAACCACGATAGCAGGATTTCTGCTGTTTGGCTTGAGTGTTTTTCCTGTTATTTTGAAAAGCAACGGAGGAAGCAGTAAAGCCCAGCAAAGCTTTTGTCTTTAAATCAAGCAGATGGGAAGAAAACTGGCAGCACAACACGGATGATTTCTGAGTTAAATTGAAGAGTGGATTACATCACAGGAGTGCTGGGGTCTCTTCAAAGGGTGACTTTTGGGGTCTGGCAAATAAGGAAATATAAATTTGCGATGAGGAGTTAAATTCTTTCTGCCTCTGAAAGTGTGACCAGCTTATTCTTGATTTGTCTTTCGGCTCCCTGTCATGGTCTTCAGGCTGTGTGTAATCTCTCTCCGTGGAGTAGACGCTGCTTGGAGGATGACCCCTACTTATCACCCTCTCCCCGCTGTTTCATCAACACTCTGGTGAGTGGTCAAGCTGGACTTTCTAATGGATATGTTGCAGCCATGGCGGGCATCATGGAACTTAACATCTGACTGGGTGCCTTGAGAAAGGATTCCCATCAAGGTGAACTTTTCTATGGACACATGTTGCCATGGTAACCAACATGGAACCTATCACCTGGACACTATGCGCTGAGAAAGGATTCTTGACCTTCCCATCAGAAACTGATACCACACAATGCATCCATTGATCATATGCACATTACATA
>JAQQAE010003775.1:0-19686 GCA_029823295.1 Pseudamia nigra | reverse complement strand
AACAGAAGAGAAAAACCTCCAGCAGAACCAGCGGCTCAGGGTAGGCGGCCATCTGCCTCCACCGGTTGGGGTTAGAGACAAAAGAAAAGAGTAGCGATAGAACAACAAACAACACAAACACTGGCGATAAAAAACACACAATCCCTCTGAGAATTAAACTAAGAGTCCACTGACATCATAAAAACAAAAGGTCACATGATTAAAAACAGCAAAAAAAAAAAAATTAATTAAAAACAATAATAAAAACAGAACAAATAAAATCAATGTCTCATGCTGGATCAAAAGCCAAGGAGAACAAAAAAAATCTATAAAAACCGTACACTTACCCTGGCATTTACACTGTCGTTTGTATGATTTTTGCTCATTTTTATTCATTTGGTTTATTGTTATTCATTGTTTCAGTTTTTTATTCATCGTGTAATTTTTTTTTCTGTTCTGTGTTCTTGGTATGAACTCACTGATTGAAATAAGTGCAAAGTGTGTTCAAAATATACTGGAATTATATTTCACTTTTTATTTTATATTATATTTCATGTATCTATCTATCTATCTAAGGTGAGACCAGCAGTGAGCTACCTTTTGGGTGTTTTATTTATTTGCCATATTTTTGTTTGTTTGTTTTTTCATCTTTTATATTTAGTTTGTGTGTTTGTGTTTCATGTGTTTTTGATGTTTTTATATGTACCTGTTGCTGCAGAAGGGTCTGAGGAGGTGCTGGATAACCTGTTGCACCACTGGCCTCCTGCTGCGCTGATGCAGCTGCTCTGGACAGTACAGGTACATGTTACAGATGAATCCAGTGGCCAAGTCACAGAGGATGGCGAGATGCAGAGAGCAGGGCATCTGCTTGTAGAAGAGGGTGTACTTTTTCACAGCCAAGTTGGGTCCAGGTGTGTACAGAGCCTGGTACCGCCTGGTGATGTGACTACAGAATGCAAACAGAGCCGCCAGTTTGACTTCATCCTCCAGTCTGGTGAGAGACAGGAGGCTTGTCTGGAAACTGTTCCTCTTGAGAACACCCTGCCATCCATCCAGATTCAGAGTCAACTCAGAGCCAAAGCTGAAGTCATCTCCGAAAGACAAACCACTTTGCAGGACAACTGAGAACCATGTTAAGGCGTCAGAGTACTCCTCCTCGGACAGATCTGGACCCTGTTCTCTGCCTTGACGGTACAGCTGAGTGAGAAAAAGACAATTATCCTTAGTGTGATTTCTATTCCAGAAACTGAGACATTTTAGCATTTTATGGAAAATGTTAGCTCATTTTGAATTTGAGGTGGGACCGAGGTCCCACCTTGGAGCCAGGCCTGGGGGAGACCCATGTTAGTGGGAACCTGGGACCAGACATCCAGCCATGTGGTTCGGTTGGGCACAGCCTGAAAAAGGGACATGGCTCCACCTTCCTGTGGACCCACCATCTGCAGGAAGGGTAGTAGAAGTCCAGTGCCGTGTGGTTTGGGTGGCAGCTAAATATGGGGACCTGGGTGTCCCAATCCCCGGCTGTCCAAACTAGCTCTAGGAACATTGAATGTCACCTCAATGGTGGGGAAGGAGCCTGAGCTTGTGCAGGAGGTGGAGAGATACCGGCTAGATAAAGTCGGACTCACCTCTGCACACAGTTTGGGCTCTGGAACCAACATCCTCAAGAGGGGCTTGACCCTGTACCACTCTGGAGTTGCCCAAGGTGAGCACTGTTGAGCGGTTGTGGGCTTGCTTATAGCCCCCCAAGTTGTTACCGACATGTTGGAGCTTTCCCCAGTGATCAAGAAGGTTGCTTCTCTGTGCCTCAGGATCGGGGATTGGGCCCTGACTGTTGCCTACACTTTTGCACCAAACAGCAACTCAGAGTACCTGGCATTCTTGGAGTCCTAGGGAAGGGCACGAAGGTGCTTCTTCCAGAGATTTCATAGTCCTACTGGGAGTGTGACCTGGAGGAACTGCATGCCTGATCTGAACCCTAGTGCTGTTCTGTTACTGGACTACTGTGTGAGTCACAGTTTAACCATAACCAAAACCATGTTGAAGCATAAGGGCATCCATAAGTGCATGTGGCACCAGGATGCCCTTGGCTGCAGGTTGATGATTGACTTTGTACTCATTTCATCTGACCTGCGACTGCATTTCTTGGACCCTCGCTTGAAAAGAGGCGCAGAGCTGTCAACTGATCGGCAGCTGGTTGTGAGTTGGGTCTGATGGTAGAAGAAGATGCTGGACAGACCTGGAGCACCTAAATGTAATGGGAGGTTTCTCTGGGAATGCCTCTGTCAGAGAGACCTTCAACCCCCATCTCCAGCAGAGTTTCAACCATGTCCCGAGGGAGGTTGGGGACATTGACTCTGAATGGACCATGTTCCGCACCTCCATTGTCAAAGTAGCAGTGCGGAACTGTGGTTGCAAGACTGTTGGTGTCTGTTGTGGAGCAATCCACAAAGTAAACCAGAAGTAAAAGTTGCTGTCAAGCTGAAGTAGGAGGCCTATCAAGCTTGGCTGGATGTGTGACTCCAGAGGCAGCTGTCAGGTACCAGCAGGCCAAGCAGGCTGTGGCTTTGGGTTACCAGCAGTTGCAGAGGCACAAACCCAGGTGTGGGAAGAGTTTGGTGAGGCCATAGAACAGCATCTTTGGTCAGCCTCAAAGAGATTCTGTCAAACTGTCAAGCATATCAGGAGGGGGAAGTGGTGCTTCACTAACACTGTTTACAGTGGGAATAGGGTGCTGCTGACCTCAATTGATGACATTGTTTGCCGGTGGAAGGAATGCTTTGAGGATCTCCTCAAACCAGCCTCTGCACCTTCTGCAGGAGAACCAGAGCCAGAAGAGTTTTTTCAAGAAGGGGGACTGGAAGGTGTGCTCCAATTCCAGAAGGATCACACTCCTCATCCTCCCTGGGAAGGTCTATGCCAGGGTGCTGGAGAGGAGAGTCTGGCCAATAGGTGAACCTTGGATTCAGGATGAACAGTGTGGATTTTGTCCTGTCGACCAGCTCTTTACCGTCAGCAGTGTGCTGAAGGTTCATGAGAGTTTGCCCATCCACTCCACATGTATTTTGTGGTTTGGAGAAGGTATAAATTTCAGTGAAGTGATTTGGAGATTCTATGAATAACCATGTGAATGCAGGATTTTTGAAAATTTTACCACTGGTTGGTTTTTGTTTGTTTGAATTAGTGTCTGTCAGAGGAAGCTCGAAGTTCTACATTAGATTCTACTCTGTGGTGAACTGAGCTTCCATGGCAGAGGTCTGTGCTCTCTGACTGCTGTCTAGTTTTGAATGTTTGACTTCACAACACATGAATGCACCACTGCAGCTCGCAGCAACTGACATCTGATTTTTCTCCATTATTCCTTAAATTTTTTTGCACATGCACTGCTTTTCTTGGATCTTCTTTTGTGGGATGAATTTCAGATTGAAATGGAGGGAAGTGTTTACTCCAGAGAGGACATGTGGAGCTTACCAACCAATCTCACTGGATCTGAGAAGGACTGCATGCTTGCAGGACTGGTGCTAGAGTAAAAGGCAGGAGATTCAGGAATCATCCTTTTCTACCAACTATACTGATGGGCAACATAAACTCACTACACAACAAAGTGGATGAGTTGGAGGCACTGGTTTCTGTGAAAACCATTACAACCACACCCTCTACTTCCGCTTCAGCATCTTGAGACAACTGCTTCTCCAGTTTGACATTGCTACTAACAACTTCTCCTTCAGCTGCTCCAGAGGTGTACATCTCCACCACAGCAACTAATCCCCCTCCTTCACTTGGACCCCCTCCACTGTTCGTCATCATAACTGGTGTAAGGATGGCTCTGGGGAAACTGAGACGTGGGAAGGCAGCTGGTCCAGATGGTGTGTGTTGGAGGCTACGTAAGGACTGTGTTGGTCAGCAGTGTGAACTTCTTCAACCTGAGTTATCATGTATTGTCCCTGTACCTCAAGTAAAACATCCAACTGAATTCAATGACTACAGACCAAAAGATACTGCAGTTCGAAAAGTCCACACCCTCCACATGGAGGTGGTGCCAACATACAAATATCTTAAACAACAACATGAACTGGTTCCAGGACACAGATACTTGCTCACAAAAGGGTCAGAGTCAACTATGTTTCCTACAGAGACTCGGGTCCTTTGACATCTCCACATGTTTACATTGCATAATAGGTTGCAGGTGCACTTTATTATGCTGTGGTCTACTGGGGAGGAAGCATCAGATAGAGCGATGTAAAACGCCTGGACAAGCTGCTTAAAAAGGCTGGATCAGTGGTTGATGCAGGCTGTGGTGGATGCACAAAAAGGAAGTTGGAGAACGTTGTTGGGAAACCTCAGATGACAACTCTGATCCTGCTCAGCTAATTTATATTGATTTAATGCTGGTTTTCGCAGCAATAAATCAAAATAAATTCAAAGAAAACAAAATTCAAGGTGACAATGTCAGAGACCTCACTTTTACCATCTCTTTGTATTTTACATCCTATATATTTTTTTATTATATTTTACATCATATATATATAATTTTTTGCACTTTTTTACCTCTTCTTTTCCCTCTTTTTATGTAATTTTCATTTCATTTTTAATTTCCGTTGCTCTCATCCTTTTGCATCTTTTTTGTACTTTTGTTCATTTTTCATTTTGAGGGATTTTTTAAAAAACATATTTGATGTTGTTCTATCTTGTGTGATTTTCTTTCTCTATCACATTTCTGTCATGTGCAACTTTTTGATTTTTTATTTACAATTTTCAAAAATCATATTCATCTCTTTGTATATTTTACAAATTCATTATTTCATCTCCAAGGTGTGTGGTTTTTCTTCTGTTGACTGGACTGGAAATTTGGTTTGAAGACATTTCTATCTGTCCAGGAAGCTTCTTCAGTTCTGCTTCCTGGATAGGTAATGAAACGTCTTCAGTCCAGTCGACAGAAGGAAAACCACACGCCTTGGAAACCATGACCTGGATGACTGAGAATCTTCACAAACCCATTATTTCATCTGTGTTTTTATTTCATTTTTATCTTATTGCATGCTTTACAAATTATCTAAGGCCACAAATAACTATGTGGCTTCTTCAAATTTTCCTGAAAATGAAAACTGAAGTTGAATAAAATACTGGTTTTTAAATTTGATATAATTATCACTGTCGACCAAACACGTCGGGATCCACCCTACCTGGCGGTTGCCTCTCCTCAGCAGCTCTTGGATGCTTCCTCTGTCCAACACTTCCAGCAGAAGTTCTCTGGCTGTGTAATATATCTGGTAAGTGGGTCCGTTCTGGCCCCTGGTGAATGGCTTCACCTTTTTGGACCTGAAGATGTTGGGCAGACACAGCCTGGCCTTCTGAGACTCTTCGTGAGCTTCGTCCACTAGGTGGCACTCTTCCAACATCCAAGTGCACTCCTTCACCGACAAAGCCTTGGCCTTCATCTTCAGCTGTCTGCTGGATCTGTGGAAATCACATCTCTCAGACCTCCGTGAAACCACGACATGGCAGGCACTGGCAAGGAAAAAAGGAAAAAAAAACAAAATGAAAACAAAGTGAAATAAATGAGCAACAGTAAAATCCTCAAAAATGACAGAAAAGTGAACAAAATCATAAACAAATGTAGAAAATAACAGCCTTGACTTTGTCCATGAGGTCCATTTAGATGAATGTGTGAAAATATCCAGACACAGAATGCAGCACAAAGTGGTTCCGCCGTTCTACAGGGTGACTGAAGAAGTAGAACACTGAATGTGTGTCAGTGTTGCTATCCAGTGACACATAGATTTAATCTCAAGAGAAAAAGATTAAACACCAGGGATCCACAGTAGCCACACAGCTCTGTCTAGGCAACAGGTAAACACTCACACAGCGCAGGTCCAGGAATATTCTTTATCTCTGCATTCGGATTTATTTCTTTTAAAACAAAATAAACAAATGCAAAAAATAATGTTTTATTCATTTAGCAAAAGTGATTGCTAATGTTTTAGGTTCAAGTTCTTCTCCTTGGAAAAATCTAAAATCAACTGCTGCATCTCAACTGAAATGAACCCCATATAAAGCATTTTTATGTATTTTCTGAATGTAAATTATAAAATGTTTGCAAGCAAAGCCCTAACTCACTTGTTTGGTGTTGTCACAGTATTCAGCGAGTCAACAAACAGACAAATAATCTCAAATAGTCAAAAAAATGGACAGAAGTAAACAAAATATTTTTTTAAATCAACAAAATAATGAACAAAATTGACAAAAGTGATCAAGTTATTATCCTGTTTTGTTGTGGTTTTATACCCTTTATATCTTTTATTTCAGCAGCATCTTTTTGCAGTTTTCCATTTTATGTTCTGCATTTTTGTCCCATTTTTATCTCGTTTTGTCTTTTACAAATTTAAAACCTCAAATAACTGTGTTTAAGTTGGCTTAAAATGATTGGAATCATGCATCTGACTACACAACAATAGAGCAGAAGGTGGTGTTTCTGCATCATGTTCACATGTCTTCTCCTTTACATGATACAATTTAACTTGTATTTGTGGATTGAACTGTGTTCACAGACAGTAGTTTCCAGAAGTGTTCCTGAGCCCATGTAGTGATTTCCAGTAGAGAATCATGTCTGTTTTTGATGCAGTTCTGCCTGAGGTACCCAAGATCAGCATCCAGTTCTGACCTTAGATCTCCTGATTCTCAGAATCATTTGATGATATTATATGCTGTAGATTACAGGATTTTAGTGATTTTCCAATTTTACATTGACAAACATTTTTCTTAAATTGTTCCATAATTTTTAGACAGTTTGTCACAGATTAATGAACATCTGCTCATCTTTACATCAGAGTCTCTGTCTCCTTAAAATGCTCCTTTTATCCCCAGTCATGTTACTGACCTGTTACTAGTTAACATAATTAGTGTCAAATGCTCCTCCAGTTGTTTTTGATTTTTGACAATTACTTTTCCAGCCTTTTGTTACCCCTGTTCCAAATTTTTTGAGATTTGTTGCTGCCATCAAATTCAAAATGAGCTCATATTTTTTACATGAAATGGTAAATGCCAGGTTCAACATCTTATAAGGTGTTTATGTTCCATTGGGAATGAAACATTGGTTTATGAGATTTGCAAATCATTACATTCTGTTTTTATTGACATTTTATTGACATCCCAACATTTTAGGGATTAGGGCTGTACTGGAGACTTGGAGGATGAGAAATGTTTAGGACAAAAGTGGTGTCACTAATCCTTTATATCCAAAAACGTGACGTGCTCTGATGTAAACTGATAAATTTCCGATCACTATAAATGAACAAAACTAAGAGGAAATCAACAGTGTGAATGTAAAACAGCAGTTCTACAATTCTAATCACTGCTGCGGTGTCTGGTGGAAGCTCTGTGAGAAAAATGTCATATATATATATACAGTATGGATAGACTCCAGCATCCCCCCCAGACCTTCACGAGGATTAAGGGGTAGAAAATGGTTGGATGGATATATATATAAGTTCTGCCAGAAATTACACATCACAGTTATCAGAGGAAACATGTTTCTGAGTCTTTTTTGTTAGGTACAATCTATGACTTCTGTCCTGTTCAGTAGAAATGCAAACCTCCTGACAAAAGGTCAGTTTTGTTTTGGAAAAAACGCGATGCATTGTTGTCATTTGGGAATGTAAGCAGGTGCAAAACTGGCCACTTTGTGGAAAATGAGAACAGCTGATTAGTGCATTTTTGTGCCTCCTCAGACAAACACCTGCACATGTGAGGACACATAAGTCTGACATTCTGCAGTCATTTCACACTCTGGATCCATCTATCACATTAGCTCACAGGGACTGTTTTTATTTCTTTGGGAACTTTATATTCTTTATTATAATTTTACAAGTTTTGTTTTAGATACAGAAGTTACATATTACCAGAAAACCATGAACTGAAAGTATTTATCGGGTACAAATGCACATTGTACTAATATGAGGGGCACACATTGTCCCCATTGCCCCTGAAATCTACACCCATGAGGTATCACTCCATCCTGGTCTAAAAATACCCAGTTGACAAGACCTAGTTTTCCTTCCGCTTGCCTCAGTCACATGTAAAGTCTGACTTTGTAAATGTGTCTGGGCTTCAGGTTGTAAGTTGAAATTCCCACAACAGGAGGTCCTGACTTTCTTAAAGTGACAGGGTGCTGCTTTTATTCCGGTTGATAGAAATAAGGCGTCTGCTGGTGTGAGCTGTCGACATGCCTTTCAGCACCTGCGTCTTTGCCTGACAGAGATATCGACTCTGATGCCACAGAGTGTTGGTTGAATTTAGTTTGACCTTGTGTTTTTGTCAGTCCTGCTAAATATGTAATTTTTTTCTACTGGCAACAACACACAATTTAAATCATGAAGACAAACACATTCTGCAAATGTAAAACTGTTGAAACTGAAGTCTGCAGTACGCATGGAGTAGATTTCATGAGATTTCAACATTAGTCGAATATGCCACCTGACAATTTTGAAACTTTTTGGGATATTTGTTCATTTTTGTTCACTTTTTCAATTACATTTTCATTTTAAGAGTTTGTTCATTTCTGTTCATTATTTTTTGCTGTTGTGTTAACTGCTCTGTTCATGTTTTTATTTTGTAGCTTATATCATTGCTTATTTTGTTGATTTTAATGTTTATTTTGTTTGATTTTTGTTCATTCTGTGACTTCACTTGCTCATCTTTTTATCACTTTGCTAATTTTGTTGTAATTTTATTCATACTAACACACAAAACAAAATTTATTAAATAATGTGAAATGGGCTTTGCTGTAAAAACAAAGTCGGTATAGGTTTATTTCACTAAATATTTGGTTCCGGCTTGGCTCAGGTTGTCACTTAATTTGCGGATTTTTGTCCATTTTCTTTGTCCATTCCTTCATACACTTGAAAGGCACAAACTGGTGCATTAACAGTTTACCTGAACACAAATAATGAAGTCAAGAATGCTCAGAATTTCCACGAAGATCCAGAGATGTGTGGTTTTGTAGGTGATGTGATGTAAGAATGTCCAGTTCTGTCAAAGTGGTTCTAAAACGATGCAGGAACCTGAAGTCAGAGGTCAGGACAAGCTGTGACTTTGGCAGAGGTCGATTCTTTCTGTGTGACCTGAGGCCTATTTATGAAGGCACTTTGTGTTCTAACTTTAGTGACAAGACCTCAGCACAATTCACATCTCAATATGGGCACTGAAGAGCAGCAATAAAACACAGGCTCAGCCACGGCCACAGGTTTCTTTAGAACACGTTTAGCTGCACATCCCTGGATCCCCATGGACATTTTTAGGATCAAAACTTGATTTTCTGTGTTCTGGGAAATTGTTAATTTATCAATTTGATGAATGGGGCAAAATATTTCAAAAATATAATAAAAATATAATTTTAATTCCAATAGAAATAACAAAAAACAACAACAAAATGAACCAAAATGAACAAAATAAGTGACAAAAATAGCAAAAATTGACTAAAAATTCACAATTAACTGGCATGGCTACCTTTTTTTCTTAAGAATGAATTCACACTTCATAACATTTACAGGTATTTGACAGGTTAAGGGTAAAGGACGGATGTTGCTGATGAAATAGCTGCAGCGAGGACAGACGGACGACGTGTCTGCATGGTGACAATGAGAAAACATGGTGTGATGAGTGTTAGAATCTGTACAGAGACAAGAAAAGTCATCACAGCTTTTAAGTAACAGACGCAGAAATTACAGCCTTCTGTAAGGAAAACTACAGAAAATTAATATGGAGGATTTGTGTGGACAAAGGACATGTGGAAATAGGAGGGAACGAAGGAACAGCAGAAGAAAAGAAAAGGACAAAAGAAAGCAGGAAAAAATGGAAAGAATGAAATGAAAGAAGGAAGGGAAAGAACAATGGGAGGGAGGAAGGAAGGAAGGAAAGAAGAAAGGAAGGAAGGGAAAGGAAAGAAAGAAGGAAAGTTAGAAAGAGAGAGAGAGAGAGACAACAATGAGGGACTTTGAAGAGACCAATGAACTTATGTTGTTGTAATTGTAGCCCTGGATCTGACCTACATTTCACTCAGCCTCCTTTACTCCGTCATCAGGTAGGATTTTTCTCTTCTTTGATTATTCCAGCAGGGTTTAATCACTGTGGTTCAGTATCGTGTGTTACCATGTGTTACCATAGAAGCAGATAAACAACACACCAATGCCCTCATTTCTCCAGCACTAAGAAAAAAAACAGAGTCTGATGGTGTTTTATGACAAGCTTTTCTTCTTCATTCCTAGGGTTAGTGTTAAAAAAGAAAGAAAGAAAGAAAGACAGAAAGGAAGAAAGAAAACAAAAGAAAGAAGTAAGGAAAGAAGGAAAGAAAGAAAGAAAGAAAGACAAAGAAAAAAGAAAAAGAAAGAAAGAAAGAAAGAAAGAAGTAAGGAAAGAAGGAAAGAAAGAAAGACAAAGAAAAAAGAAAAAGAAAGAAAGAATAAGAAAGAAAGAAAGAAAGAAAGAAAGAAAGAAAGAAAGAAAGAAAGGAAAAGAAAACATTAACAAGAAAATTCAAGAAAATAAACAGAATATTATACAAACAAAAAATGCTTATTTTGTAATTTTTTTTAATGTGACGTAATGAAACTGACATATGACATAAAATAAACAAAAATACAGTGGTGCCCCGGTGAACAAATTTAATCTGTTCCCGCACCACATTCTTTGGGTGAATCATTCATTAGTCGGAGCGAGTTTTTCCATAGGAATTAATGTAAAACCAATTAATCCGTTCTCCACCCATGAAAACTCCCATATAAAGTATGTATTACACACCTGTACATGCACATTTATTTATTTATAAAGACACTTACCGGAGGAGGATGAGATGGAGACAACCATTTTTCTTAGGTCCCATGATGAAAAGCACAAAATGAAGCAGTATCTTAGGTGAAAAAAGGCAAATATACAGCGCAGAGTTCACGTTGACGTTTAACTCAGCCAAGATAGACCCGGAAGTTAAGTCTCACTTTCGGGTCTATCTTGTTCGTAACGTAATTTATTTCATTAGCTGGGACACAATTTTGACCTATTTTTTTTGGTTAGCTGAAAATTGGTAGAAGCATTTGTTACCCAGGGCACCACTGTATATCAAATATTGAAATAGAATACAATTAACGAAAAAAGCAACACAAAATAAAATAAAACTGAACTTATCATTAAAAACAAGAAAATTCACTCTTATGCAAAAAAAAAAAACAAAATGATGCACAAAATGAACAAATATGAACAGGATATGAACATTATTTTTTACTGACTTGGTGTTTTCCCAAATGACAAATTCTGACTGATTTACCATCTCATCTTCTAATGAAGTTAGGACGATGTGTAAAGCATTAAAAAAAAACATCCATCCATCCAACATCTTCCACTTATCCCGGTCAGGGTCTAAGCAGAGAAGCCCAGACTTCCCTCTCCCCAGCCCCCTCCTCCATCTCCTCTGGGGGGGGGGGGTCCCCCAGGCGTCCCCAGGCCAGCCGAGAGACAGTCCCTCCAGTGTGTCCTAGGTCTGCTCCAGGGCATCCTCCCAGTTGGAGCTAGTTTGCTCAACCAGGGATTGGACCACCCAGATCCCCACCTTCAGCTGTCACCCAAACCACACAGCACCAGACCCTTATGACCCTTCCCGCAGGTGGTGGGCCCACAGGAAGACATAGTCATAAAGGTCTTCTGAATCACTCTTAATCTGACTTGTCACCTACGACCAGCTGATCTTGGGAGACCCTACCAGGGGCGAATTATCTGTGACCACATAGCTCCTAGGATCACTCAGGCACACAAACCCCTCCACCACGATGAGGTGGTGTTTGTAAGAGTGGGATTTGCAAATCATTGTACATTTTAATTATGTGTCCCAGCTTCATTGGAATGGGGTCTGTAAAATTTAAACACAGAAATTAAACCTACATCTTTAGACACAATTATGTTGTCATCTCTGTATTTTGTCTCTGACACAGTTTAAATGAATTCACATTTAACTGAATAAAGTTTCCGATGCTGCTTTGGCGTGTGTTTTATTTGGTGAACTATTAGTTTATTATTCTTGTCAATTTTTTTGCTTCATTGCTTTTTTTTCTTTATTTTACACTCTGATTTTTTGGTTGATTATTTTTGCTATTTCTATCTATTTTGTTCCTATTTGTTGACAATATTTGCTTTACTATTTTGTTCATTTTATTTATTTTCTTTATGTAGTTTATTGTGTTCATATTTCCATGGATGGACACATAAGAGCAGGATCTAAAACCGCAGCCAAAATTTCAAGCTGACGCCCCCAGTGGCCATTATCAGTACTACACTCTGACCCACAAAACTCCTTTGTAGACCACAACGATAAAAAAATACATGGCGGTGGAAGAAATTGGGCGTAACTTAGGCTCTCTATTGTGTTGTTTGTGTTTTTTTTTTCTAGATTGTTTTGTCATTTTCTAGACTTCTTTGTGTTCTTTTTGACCATGATGTTTATGCTGATTATTTAGTTCCTTTTTGTTAATTTCTTTCATTTTGTGTTACTCATGTTCATTTTGTTGGCTTACTCATATAAACATATATGTATTGTACATATAAATACGTACATACATACAACAAATAACAAAACAAATATGTTCAAACTCTGTTTGTCTTCATGTTATAAGGCAAATACTGGACATAAAAGTGATATGGAATCAGACCAAATCAGGTTTGAAATGTTTTCTTGCAGCAGTATTTTACATTTAGTGGTGGTTTTCATACTGTATGTTTACATACAGATATTGGTATATGAAGAATAAATACCATGTGTTTGGGAGTAGTCTCTAGTTGTTTATTCAACTAGTTGGTCATCTCTGAACATTGGTAGGATAAGAATTAAGCCTGTAAAGCTGTTGACATGTTTGTGTCTTTGAAGTATTTCTGTCAGCAGGTGTCTGTCAGTATACCACACATGGATACAACGTCCAGAGCTACAGCTTGTGTTTGCAGCTCTCAACATGCAAACTCATCTGCAGAGTTGGAAGTTAAACATGGCTCCTGGAAGTCCTATCGCTTCGAGGTGGCTGCACATGATGAACAAATTTAACCAAATTAAACGCAACAGTGGTAAACATCCCCTTGCTCCAACTTTTCTTTAGATTTGGCCATCAAATTCAAAATGCAAATTCAAAAAGATCTTATATCGTCCCTGAAATAGTAAAATATTTCAGTTTTAGCATCTGAAAAACACATTGTTTTACTGGGAATAAAATATGGTTTTGGGAGATTTGCAAATCATGGCACTCTTTTCTTTGTTTTCTTTGTATTTTACTCAGCATCCCAACTTTTTTGGAATTGTGTAAGGTTGGATGATTTTGGAGTACGTGTTTTTATTCTTTTATTCTTTGTGAGTCTGTCTTTGTAAATATCTTGTTACTATGTTCACATAGTAATCTATGCACTATAGACTGTCTTGTTTGTTCCACTTAAATCTTGTTCCTTTTCCCTCTCTCCTAAAGGGCACTGAATGTGTTCTTAATCTGTTCTGTCTGGTTCAATAAAGATTAAATAAAATGTACAAATTACAAAAGAATCCAGTTAGGTAGATTGAAATCAGGTTTATTGAATATTGTTTTTTATACGATTGTCTGTGCTGCCTTGATGTCACCGCTAGGGCTGTCAAGTGATTCGTGCAGATCTCAGTAGTTCCAAACAAACCACAAGTGGTCATTGTTTCTCTATGGGAGCAAGTGTGATATTGCATGGTAAATATCAAAATAAGCCACACACGTATATTTTAACCATTTCCCTTCCCCTCCGAGGGACACTTTAAAATATTTTCACACTTTTGAAAGTGGACCGTACGGGGGGGCGAATGAGATGGCTAGTATGCCCATCTCCCCCTCGCCTACAGAGAAATCATATTTAATTCACACGCATGTGTACCAGAGCTCATTTATCCGGGGGAGGAGGACCTTTTTCGGACGCTTTCGGTGACATTTCCTCCTGTCCCCTCCGGAGGAATTCATTAGTTATTCAATTTTTGACTCTAAAACCATCAAATCCTCCTGGAGCCTTCTCATCTGAGGGAGGAGAGGCCTTTTTCGGCCTCGCTCCCTGACCCCTCTGGAGGTCTGTTCTCACCCGCCTCCTGCGGAGCTGCTCTGTTCAGTTACAGCTCTCTGCATGCGTGCAAAGACTGCCCCGCGCTGTACTCAGAGCGTGCCTCACATTCGGGCTTCGGCTGCAGCTGTGACTATATGATTACAACTTTACCACCGGAGTTACTAGATGTTGCTAGATGAGCCATGTTACGACATTTGAAACTCACCTGGTATCTCCATAATTTTCATCAATTCACAATCAGCGATGAAAAAAGTACAGTATTTTCCGCACCTTAAGGCACACTTAAAATCCTTTAATTTTCTCAAAAATCGACAGTGCGCCTTATAATGTGGAGCGCCTTATGTATGGATTTATTTGGGTTTGTGCTTACTGACCTCAAACTCATTTTACCGTATGTGGTACACGGCGCTCAAAAATCTGTCAAAATGTTTTAGTGCGACTTTGATAAGTTACGAAGCAGCGCCACTTGTAGGAGCATTATGGTAATCATGAGCCTCGCGGAGTGATATGTACTGTGCCGTACGTATGGTATCACTCTGCGAGTGTCATACGCGAAAAGTCCATATCGATACAGAAGTATAATAAAATAGTCCTTTTTTAAAAATTTCCCACATGTGCCGTACGTATCATGTATATGTATGATGTATACATATATGTATCCTCGAGTAATACTGCCGTACGTATCATGTGTATGTATCACATACACATGATACGACATACACATGATACGTATCATACATATACGTGATACATATCACGTATACGTGACTTCGTACCGGTAGGAAGCGACAGACAGATGAAGCGGATTTCAAACTCACCAAACAGAGGCAGAGAGACAACCCGGAGCCCACCTCCACCCCGGGCAGATTAACCAAAGAACTCCAACTGCCAGACACCGGCGCCAACAGGTTGTCCAAAGCCATACCGCCATCCGCGCGGGAGCACCGGACGACAGAAGGCCAACACACACTCATCAAGACATGGAGGCAACACCAGGCAAGCCACGCCACCACCCGCCAATGGACCACGGAGGCACCCGTCCCTAGTGCCATCCGAGCCCCCACGAAAGCCGGAACCACCACCGAGCAGCCAAGCAACAGCAAGGAGACCGACCCAGACAACGACGAGAGCGACCCGGACCCGTCTGACGCCAAAACCACGACGAAGACGAAGAACCCGATGGACCCACAGGAGAGGAACGAACCCAAAAAGTGAGTGTATTGTTTTGTATTTTATGTTACAACTGAACAATGTTAAGAGTTCTTGTGAATGACTTGAATAGAGTTTGACTTATCTAACTTTTGCGTCACTTAATGCACCTTATGTATGGAAAAAGATCTTAAATAGATAGTGCGCCTTATAATGAGGCGCGCCTTGTGGTACAGAAAATACGTTATGTAATTCAAGAGGAAGTGCAGTTTGATTTATTTAATTGTACAGAGAAATCACCTTTTCATTTTTTTTGGATTCTTCTCTTCCATTTCCCCCACTAATTTTGGTCTAAACATGTTCCGTTTATGTTTATTTTAGATTTTGCGCACATATAGATTCAAACCATTTCAAGTTAAAGTGTTCGTTCGACCAAAAAAAAAATCACTATTTCCATCACTTAACATTATCTGAGATGATTATGACACTGTGAAAACCTCCACAGCCTCGAAAGGCGTGAATATTTTGACTCAGTGATTAGTCCACACACACACACACACACACACACACACACACACACACACACACCATATTATGTAAAGGTGGCGTGGCGGCAGCGGCTAATGGCCTCCCCGTCTCTGTAAGTTATAGATGTCACGCTTTGAGCTGAGGGTCGCACATAAAGGCCCCTCTTTTTAATTCACACTCACCCACGGTCACGTTAAATGGCTGATGGCAGAATTGGACGTTTGCGTTTATTCCGGTGCGTGTACAGTTTGTTTCAAAAACGGCTGCTGACATTGATTAAACCTGATTTCACGCCATGTTTATAGAAGCTTGAATGTAGTTTTTTATTAGTCGTGCAGTGAATGATTAAAACAGGCTAATTGCTGCCATTTCTTTAAAATACTAATCTCTACAAATGAAATAAAGTGAATCAAAAACCCAAGAAAGGAGCAAAAATGAGCAACATAATCAACAAAATGAACAAAAACATCTCACCCAAATGAACACAAACACAAAGCAATGGTGAATGTGCCTTTTCTGTATAAGGTTAAGAAGGGAAGACATTAAAGAAAATTAAAGATATAACAAAAGTGACCAAAATTAGTTAAAATGAAAAAGAAATAATGCATCAAATGAACATAAATGAACAAAATAAGCAGCAACCTGGACAAAAATGACAAAATAATCAATAAAATAAATAAAAAACAAATAATCAATAAAAAAATAAAAAATAAAATAAATAAATAAAAACAACAAACAAGTAACCAAATAAGCAAGGGAGTGAATATACATTAAACCAAGTAAACCGAAAACTAGAACAAAAGAAAATGAACAACAAAGGACCAAAAAATGAACAAAATAATCTCCACAATAAACAAAAATGAACAAAATAAGCAGCAAAAGGGAAAAAACTTGAATAATCACTAAAATGAAAAAAATTCCCTAAATTAAACAAAAATCAACAAAGTAAGTAAAAATGAATAAAAGTAAAATAATCAAAAATATTAACAAAATAATCCTTTGTATAAACATTTTATGACCAAAACAAGTGACAAAATAGACAAAAGTAACAAAATAATTAAGAAAATGAATAAAAACAAAACAAAAAGCCCAATAATAGAATGAAAAACATGAATCAAATAAGCAGAAATGCAAAAAAGGAAGAAAGCAAAAATGAACAAAAATGAACAAAACAAGCAAGTAAATGCAAATAAATCCTAAAATGATTGAAAAATGACCAGAAGAAATGAACAAAAATAATAATAATAATGAGTAAAAAAAATAATAAAAGTGAACAAAATAAGTAACAATGTAAATGAAAATGACTTAAATATTAACAAAAATAATATCCAAAATAATCCTCAGTGTAAACATTAATGACCAAAGCAAGTGACAAAATAGACAAAAGTAACAAAATAATTAAGAAAATGAATAAATACAAAACAAAAAGCCCAGTAATAGAAAGAAAAATATTTTCAGTTCAATTCAGTTTTCAATTCAATTCAATTTTCAATTAAATGCCATACAAATAAAATCGAAAAAAATTGAATAAATAATAAAAGTGAACAAAATAACTAACAAAGTAAATGAAAATGACCTAGATATTAACAAAAATAATCTCCACAATTGACAAAAATAAAGGACAAAATGAATAAAAGTGAGCAGAACAAGCAATAAAAACCCCCCCAAAAATGACCTAAATAAGGAAAAAGATGATAAATGAAAATAAATAACAAAATGAACAAAGGCGTGAGTTTAAGTTTTTTTTAAAAAAATGCACTGATCCCCTTAAAATCCCCGTCTATGTTTAACAAACGCCGCCTGCTCATACCAGCCACTGACATTTAAAGCATTTTCACCAGTGTTTAAGCTTGTATTTCTCTATTATTTATGTTTTCATTTACATTTGCCAGTCCAAATTAAAGTCCGCACATTAAACTTAACGACCGCTTGTGTAAATTATAAGATTTAAAAGATTAGGGAATGTTGAAAGAGGCAGCATTTTTATAGTTTTTACCCACAAAAGCACGCTAATAAAGCAGCGGCGTAAACTAAATGTGTCATGTGTTGTGCAACAACATGTACACCTGGCACCAGTGGAAGCAATATTTCTAATTCAGGCTTCATAACATAAAAGCTGGGCCTGAAAGCCTCTCATGTTAATTGTGTCTCTGCCTTAAAACAAAGCCTGTTTTTGCAGCCGAACAATGATTACAAAATGTCGCCGAATCCTGATCTGTGCATTTCCGAGCAGCACTTCATTTTTTTCCTTGAGTAGCTATATTATTAAAAATTGATCATTCTTTGTAATAGCCTCATTTCTGTCGGTTTTCATATTTTAATCCTGTTTTAAAGAAAACACAATACATTAATCAAATATGACAGAACATACTCTTAATGTAATCATGCAGGGGAATATGAATTGCAAATGCCTCCCAGCCCCCTTCCTCTCCACCCCAAATGTGCTTCCATTAATGTTACAAAATAAAATAATCATGACCGTTTTAAATAGAAATCAACTGCATGGGATATGTTGGAATTGTGTGAAATGGCAAAAATGCAGAGGCTTTGCATCAAACGGCGGCGGCGCGATGTTGTGAACAAGCAGTGGCGCCCTGGGACACGGGCCCGAGACGAATGTGAGATGACGTACGCTTCGCCAGGCCCCATTTCCTCCCTGATCGAGATGGAACACAAGTTTTCTGTGTCAAGAACAAAGATTCGTCTTCGCCCAGACGATTCCTGACTAATGGCTCATCAGCACAGCCAGCGCTGGCCTGGTTGAGGAGACTGACAGGAGCATGTTCTACACAGTTATTGTCATTTTTATCTTCGCTGGCGCTCACAAACTGGGTTTTCATTTCAGTTTGGCTCTATTTTAAGATTAGGGTTTATTGATTTTGTTCATTTTTTTGTGGATGCACATACACCACCAGTGTCCTTCAGTGTTTCTTTAGTACTTTCAACATTATATCTATATTAATTCCGAAGATGTTCAACATGTGAAAGAATACATATGGAATTACAGTCAAGGAAAAAATGAAGAAACCACTGTAATGTTTTCCTGAACTCATCATCTCTACACGTATGACATTCATTCCATTCTAGTGTGTGTGTTGAATTCTAACACAAGCACATTTCATTCAACTTAATGTTTACTGATTAAGTGATCACTTGGACCAAAATCTTATTTCACAAGGAAAAGTCAGTAAACCAGGGTTATTCTACCAAATATTGATTTGCGAAGTCTTCCTATGTTCAGACATTAGAATTATGGTGTTTAAAAATGAATATGAACTTGTTTTCTTTGCATTATTTAAGTCTGAAAACCCTGCGTCTTTAAAATTTTTTTTTTTTATCATTTCTCGTGTTCTGCAAATAAATGCTCTAAGTTACAATAGTTTTAGTTGGAAGGTTGGAATTTGTGAGAAATGTTATCAGTAGTTCAGAGAATAAAACAAAAATGTTCATTTTACACAAAACCTACACAGTCTTTTAGGCACCACTGACAATTTCTATTATTTTACTTATAAATGAGTAGGTATTTGGATCAGCAATTTCATTTTAATACATCCAATAACTGATGGACACAGAAATATTTCAGCAGTGAAATGAGGTTTACTGGATGAACAGAAAATGTGTAATATTCATCAAAACAAAATTAGACAGGTGCATGAATTTGTCATTTTGTTGATTTGAAAACCTGTAACTATGTAGCACTGATTAGTTGGACACAAAATTGATTTGGTGAACTTGTTAAGCCTTGAACTTCATAGACAGGTTCGTCCAATCATGCAAAAAGGTTTTTAAAGTAGCCAACTTCAAGTTGTTCTTCTCTTTGACTCTCCTGAAGAATGACAACATGGAGGCATCAAAACAACTCTCACATGACCTGAACACAAAGATTGTTCAACATTATGGTTTAGGGGAAGGCGACAAAAAGCTATGACAGAGATT
>JAQQAE010003774.1:0-19687 GCA_029823295.1 Pseudamia nigra | reverse complement strand
TTGTTGCTTTCAGCACGGATGACTTTGGCCCTTTCCCAGTCCATGATGTGGTTTTCTCTTTTACAATGGTCTGTTATGGCTTATTTCAGATTTGATTGTTCTGCTTTTTCTTTCATTGCACATGTTTCTCCCTGTGGTTTCTTTTTCACATTCTTCTTTTGTGTTCATTTTTTTGTGTCCCAAAATTCCTTCCCGTTTCACCTGTGTATGTGTTGCATGTCAGACATGGTATTTCATAGATGATATCACTTCTTTTTTCTGCATCTATTTTGTCCTTTGGGTGTACCAGTATTTGTCTGAGTGTGCTGTACGGCTTCACTGGTGTGTCTATGTGGTGTTTTTTCATGGCTTTCTGGAATATTCTGTGATGCCTCTGATGTAAGGTAGTGTAACCATGCCTATATTTCTTGCTTTTGTACTGTCTTTTTCCTTTTCTCCCCTTTTTTCTTTCCTTCTGCTTCACCTGTTGCCTCCCCTTTTCTATGGCCCACTTTGGATACTGGCAGTTCATTAAAGCCTTTTGGATATGGTTTTCCTCTTCTTCTCTGTCCTGTTGGTCTGTGATAATGGTGGCCCAGTCATATAATGTTATGGCTACAGGTAGTTTGTGTATTGTTGGGTGCTCTGATGTCCATAGTAAATATTGGTCGGTGTGTGTAAATTTCCTATGAATAAATGCAATGGTTTTATCTGTTTCTTCTTCATGAGTAAACTGTATGTTTCCTGTTTTGTCAATCTTGTTGAGGTGTTCTGTGAGATTTTTTTTTTTGCCCTTTACCAATTTTTTCCAAAATATCATCCACATACCTCCTCCAAAGGCTGACGTTGCAATATGCCGGGGCCGTTTTAATAGCTTTATTCGCCAGGTCTTCCATGAAGAACCCTCTCATGATGGTTGAGAGTGGGTCCCCCATGGCGAAACCTTCTTTCTGCCTGCATATGGTTTGTCTAAACTGGAAATATGTGGCGGTGGCAACAAAATGTAATAGTTTTGTTATTTCCTCAACTGAGAGGTCTGTATGTTTGTGCAATGTTTTGTCCTTTCCAACTATAGGGAAATCACACTCCTCAGCTTCCCTGGTAAGGTCTGTTCCGGAGTACTGGAGAAGAGGATCTGTCGGTTAGTTGAATCTCAAATTCAGAAGGAGTAGTGTGGTTTTCATTCTGGTCGTGGAACAGTGGACCAGCTTTATACTCTCAGCAGGGTCCTTGAGGGTGCATGGGAGTTTGCCCAACCGGTCTACATGTGTTTTGTGGACTGGAGAAGGCATTCGACCGTGTCCCTCGGGGAGTTCTGTGGGGAGTGCTCCAGGAATATGGGGTGCCGGCCGTACTGATTAGGTCTGTTCAGTCCCTGTATGACAGGTTCTAGAGCCTGGTCCGCGTTGCAGGCAGTAAGTCGGACTCATTTATGATGAGGGTTGGACTCCGCCAGGGCTGTCCTTTTGTCACAGATTCTGTTCATAATTTTTATGGACAGAATTCCTAGGCGCAGCCAGGGCATCAAGGGGGGCTGGTTTGGTGACATTCAGGATTGGATCTCTGCTTTTTGCAGATGATGTGGTTTTGTTGGCTTCAACATGCAGTGACCTGCAGCTCTCACTGGAGCAGTTCGCAGCCGAATGGGAAGCAGCTGGGATGAGAATCAACACCTTCAAATCCGAGACCATGGTCCTCAGCCGAAAAAGGGTGGAGTGCTCCCTCCAGGTCGGGGATGAGGTCCTGACTCAAGTGAAGGAGTTTAAGTATCTTGGGGTCTTGTTCTCGAGTGAGGGAAGGATGGAACGGGACATCGACAGGCTGATTGGTGCAGCTTCTGCAATGATGCGGACTCTGCGTCGGTCTGTCGTGGTGAAGAAGAAGGTGAAACAAAAGGCGAAGCTCTGGATTTACCAGTCGATCTATGTTCCTACCCTCACCTATGATCATCAGCTTTGGGTCATGACCAAAAGAACAAAATCCAGGATACAAGCGGCTGAAATGAGCTTCCTCCGCAGGGTGGCTGGGCTCTCCCCTAGGGATAGGGTGAGAAGCTCAGTCATCCAGGAGGGACTCAGCGTTGAGCCACTGCTCCTCCGTGTCGAGAGGAGCCAGATGAGGTGGCTTGGGCATCTGGTCTGGACGCCTCTCTGGAGAGGTGTTCCGGGCACATCCAACTGGGAGGAGGCCCTGGGGAAGGTCCAGGACACACTGGAGGGACTGTCTCTCGGCTGGGATCGCCTCGGGGTCCCCCCAGAAGAGCTGGATGATGTAGCTGGGGAGAGGGAAGTCTGGGCTTCCCTGCTGAAGCTGCTGCCCCCGTGACCCGACCCCACAGAGAAGCGGTAGAAGATGGATGGATGAATGGATTTTTTTTAAGAGTCCAGTAAGGTTTTCATGGATTTAATTTAAAAAAAAACTAGTGATCCTCGGTTCATCTTTGCTCCTGAAGGACTAAACCTCTTCCTAGATGCTGCAAAATTGCCCGTGGCTGATCTTTTTTACAATGTGTTACAAACCCAAAATTGAGGAATGGCTGTATATTTTCAAATAAAAAAGCTGGACAGATAAAAAAGAAGTATGTTGTATTCATATTGTCTACAATTAAATATATTTTAATGGCTGTGCATTACTTCTCCTGGCTATAGTTTTTGGTTGCTACATAGCTCAGCTCACCTGGACCAGAACTCCTCACAAGCACACTGTGGACCTTCCACACACACAATCCCGGGCTTTCCTGGCATGCTAAACCCCGACAGGCCCAGCTCCTTGGACCATTCCAAAATATTCTTCCTCTTGGTCTTGTTGTAGATGTGATGACTGTAAATCCACAGCCGGCTGAACACCTCCTGTGATCGTGGAGGGGCAGACTCTTTTTTGGGCATTGCTGTTGCAGTAAAGCTCCTGCTAATGAAGTGCTGCAGGTTCTCCTTCACCCAGTCCACTGCAGAGAGCACACACACTTCCCCGTGGCAGTTTTCCATGAGGTATGTATGGAGATCCGCATGGAGCTGTGTCTGCTGGGCCCTGCTGAGACCCACACACCTAGGGCACAAATAAAACATGATGTAGCCCATGGAAAAAATATTCAAGGCCACTTTGACCCAGAGGGGGAGACTGATGCAATTTTTTGCTACATAGCACAAAATAAATTGCCATAATATGTTGAAAAGTTTGAGATATTCACTCTGTAATTCAGCGCTGTGACATGAAGCATCAGATTTCAGAGGCAACTTACCTCCTCCTCCGATAAATTCAGTGTTTTCTAAGGCAAATTACAAGCCTTGTTTTTTTTGCTTCATGCCGCACATCTTGGCATATTTAATATTAATGGTGACCTAAATATCAATAAGTCAATATATCATATTACTTCCACCCTACATTATTGATACACTGGGATCAAGTAGATATTTTATTTAAATGTGCAGATATTCTTAATGCATTCTCTTCCACTTTCTGGTGTCAGTCGTCAGGTGATGAATTATAAATTATTATTAATAATTCTCCTTATTGCTTTATAAAATTTTCTTGTCTTTAGGTTTTATTTTGTTAATATTCTGAACAAAAATAGACTCAGGACGTGGGAGGGACCAACTCTCTCGACTGGTTGGAACATGGAAGAAAAAGGATGGAAGTACTGTCAGTTATAATACTTGAAACAAAATCTTTCAGCGTGCTGTTGTTTTAATTTCATTTCTTTTGTTAACCATTCATTTGTGGTTAACAAATGCTTCAAATATATAATTATTTAGACTGTTCTGTGTCTAGATGTATGAGTTTTCATCATATTGTGACCATAATGAAGAGTTTAAAACCTATGATATTCTCCTATTTCTTTCCCAAATTACCTAAGAAATCATGACTCAACATTGATGACAGCTGATGTGAACATTTTTATTACGGTTACATTTTTTGCAATAACACCCAGCCCTAATTTGGCTTTACAGAGTCATACATCCTGACACTACAGTACACATGGACTTGGGAGTTGTAGTCAGTGTGGATGTGTGTGAAAGACATGGTAAGATAAAGATGAAATTGTAAATGTTGTCATTGTCTTTTTTTAATTAAATTGACACCACAATGAACTGGATAATAAGTAGCAATCCCTTTTTTGACCCCTTTGGCTTATTTTTCCCTCCTTCACTTACACTGACATCATGATGTACCATAGCTGATCATGTTGCAGCATATTCAGTATCATGGAGTCATTGTATTGGCATACCACTGTTATTGTAGGCAACATATCTGGATAAAATTGCATTGTGAGTTACTTTGTGATTCCCACAATATTTAAGCGCTATCATATTAAATGTTGCTTTCAAGTGCCAATTGTTGCTTAAACATGTGACTATGTCTAATGGGTTTTTTCTGATAATTCTTGTTCTAACGCAGTGTATATTGAATTCATGATCAAAGCACCTTACCGTACTGTTACTTCTGGTAACACACTGGGATATTCTGTTGGGTATGCACAGGACAAGATGACATTCATCTAGGGAAAAACAAACATTTTTTTGTATTTCAGGACATACTGAAGTTCAAATTATATGCTGAAAGTATTGGTGGGTTACCCTTTCCGTGCCTGCAGAATCCACAGTTTGCTTGATGGTAAACTGTGGTCTGGAAGGAGGTGGGCTTCCTGCAGAGCCCTCCACATAGTTCCTGAGCTCAGCCACTGCCAGCTGGTCTGTAATCTCCAGCTCGTCCTGGGTAGGAAACATGCTGGTCAGCAGCTCTATCTCTGCAAGTTGACACTCAGCCCACTCTATGTGTGACATGTTCAAACCAAACGTAGATCCTCAACCCACTACTGTTAACACCAGCCGTTTGAAAAGGGTCTCTTTATCTACTTCGCACGAGCTGTCATTTCGACTCGTTAAATTTATTCGAAGTTTGTTTGCTCTCAGGCATTAGCGAATATACTATGACGAATATATATAAAACACAGAACACATTATGGTTGAATTAAAGCTGGTGCTGTCTGTTCCGCACAGACTCTATGCCATAGACATAATAAAGATAGACGTCGCATTGGTTGCCGTGCCGTAAGAAAAGCGGCCGCCATCTTGGACCGGTCACCCGCTCCACTCAGCGCTGTTTGGCAGCACATTTAATCCATCGTAACTCTTCATATTGAACTGATTTTCACACGTTTTTTTTTGTTTGTTTTTGCTGTAATCGTCATACATGTAGCTATGATACAGGACAAATGGTTCAGCGTATTTTAATATTCATAGTGGGATTAACAGTAATAGAATACTGTATTCTGATATAGCCTCGACTGTAGACAGGTATTTTGCAAATACTGTAAATACACAGTCAACTACTTTAATAATTTGAAGCGACAATATATGATTGCTATATATACATAGTTACATATATAACCATAATACTGACTAATGAACACATATTTCTATATAAAACAATAGATATAAGTTATATATTAGAGAAAATGAAAATATATATAATCATATATAGAGTATCAATATAATTCATACATACATATATATTATATATCAGACAGTTATATATCCGAGGAAATGGATATATATAAATCAATTGATCAATATAATCAATATATCAGAGAAAATTATTATACATATATAAATCATATATGGAGTATCGAGCCCACGGCTCGTCAGCGCCAATAGGCAGTAGCGGTCGATGCGGCGTCTATCTTTATTATGTCTATGCTGTATACCGTCACTCGCAGTAGAATTTTGTTTCCAGTCGGGGCTTTTACATAGGCGGACACAGGATACGGTCAGAGAAGCATCCGAAACAGCGGCACCGTCACGTTTGTGTCTGTGTTGTCTGCATGTGTCCGCTGGTAGTTTTCTGCTAAATCAGCGGTAGTAGTTTTCTGGGGGCTTTTTCAAAACCGTATCTGTCTTTTCTCAGTTGAAGAGCTCATGATTTACGGCTGTAATTAGTAAACTTAAGTGAGTTATGTGGGGCATCCATTCAAACTAAACGAAACTGAAAACCGAGCTGACAGATTTTTGACTCGGTTTCTGACAGTAAGTTAAAACAAACCACGAGGAGAATCGTGGAATTCATAGATATTTTATTGTTTTCTTGTTGCATTTCATTTACCTTATGTTCACGTATTATTACCACATTCTGACAGTGCTGTTAGCCGAAGCTAACGTTAGTTCGAAGTGTAACTACTGTATTTCGCTTTCTCTTGTTTGTCATTGATTTATTCAGGTGAAAATGGGAAAGAAAAGGGGGAAGGACAGGAGCTCCAGGGAGGACGATGACCTTGACCTGACAGGTAAACAACATGCTTTTACCATATGTCAACCTCGCAGGCCTAATGTGAACTTTGTGTTTTATACAATACCACTCACGAGTTTGGGCACACTTTGTCCAGTGTTTTTTCTTTCTTTCTTTCTTCATCATTTTTAACATTGTACATTAATTATGATGACATCCAAACTGTAAAAGTAATTTTTTAATTTGCGCCATTTATTGCCTTGTGGATGCAGCATCAGTTGTATTGTACAGAGTTTGTAGTCAGTTTAGTGCTGCTATAACTACAAAAGGTCAGAAACACTCAGTTAAGTAAAGAGAAAAGCAGTCCATTACTTTAAGAAATGCCAGAACCTGGTGATTTGAAAACCATTCCAGATGACACCCTTGTGATTTTGATAAGAAAATGCCATGAGTGTGCAAAGCTGTTATAAAAACTAGATGCAGCTACTGTGAAAGATCGAAAATATAAAATATGTTGTTTAGGTTTTTTTTTTAACACTTTTTGTTTACCACACAATTCCATACGTCTTCTCTCACAGTTTGGACAGAGAAGACAGTTTGTCTTTGGTATTAATGTACAATGTCAAAAATAATAGAAATTTAAAAAGTTACATACTTTATATTAAAGTTTATACTGGTTGTGTATGTGTTTTCATCTCCATAGGCCCATCCTGTAAGCATATTAAGAAGGGCACGGAGCAAACTCTTGTTAAGAAACTGTCTGGAAACTCTGACTGGACAAGCTGTGAGGACTGTAAGCATGATGAAGATAAAGAGAACACCAGCAATAAGGAGCACGAAGATGATACTGAACCAGCAGCAGTGTGGATGTGCTTGAAATGTGGACATAGAGTAAGTGTATTCACGCTGTTTATTGTTCACGCCTAGGGCTTCAGTCAACAATTATTTTAACTGGCAGTCTTTTGATATGCTTTGTGGTTCATTGATTACTTGTTTAGTTTTTGACAGTGACTCCCAATCTCTCTTAATTAAAAAAAAAAAAATCAATCCATCACAGTTCAATTTCTAAAGGTATAAATTACAAGTAGAATTGAATCTGTGTTTAAGTGACAATTTACGTACCAGTATTCAAAGACATATAATGCCATCTTGAAGTGGTAAACAGTTTTGTAGACTGTTTGTAAACTCAGTGTTACAAACTCCTTGCATGAGACAAAGCAAAACATCACATATCAACAGCTCAAATCCATGTTTTCACCACCGTCTATTGGTTTTTCATTTGTTGGTTGATTTGATCGTTTGTCAGGATTACACAAAAAATATTGACCCAGTTTCTTTGAAATTTAGTGGAAGTGCAGAGCTTGGGCCAAGGAAGAACCCATTAACCTCTGAGGAGGGAGACAGTGAAAAGGTTTGGTCTATGTAGTGTACATATTTTTCAGTATATAACAGTATATTAAATATGTTCAGTAGGAAAAGCTTTTCTCCTCCATGAGCTGTCACCTTATCGTGGTGGAGGGGTTTGCATGTCCCAGGGATCCTAGGAGCTATGTTGTTGGGGGCTACATGCTCCTGGTAGGGTCACCCAAGGCAAACAGGTCCTAGATGAGGGTCCAGACAAAGTGCAGCTCAAGAAGACTCTCATGATGAACAAGATAAATGGATCTAGTGTACCCTCGCCTGGATGTGGGTAACCCCCCCCCCAGTCAGGCCTGGGGGTGGGACACGTTGGCAAGTGTCTGGTGGCCAGGCCTATGTCCATGGCACTTAGCCGGGCACAGCCCGAAAAGGCAATATGAGTCCCCTCTCTCATGGGCTCACCATCTGTGGGAGGGGCCGTGGGGGTTGGGTTCATTATGTTGTGGGTGGCAGCCAAAGGCGGGGGTCCTGGCAGACTGATCCTTGGTTGGAGAAGCTGGCTCTGGGGGCGTGGAATGTCACCTCTCTGGTGGGGAAGGAACCTGAGCTGGTGCGCGAGATGGAGAGATACCGGCTAGATATAGTCGGGCTCGCCTTGACGCACAGCCTGCGTTCAGGAACCAGTGTTCTCAAGAGGGGTTGGACTCTCTTCCACTCTGGGTTTGCCCACGGAGAGAGGCGACAAGCGGGTGTGGGCATACTTGTTGCGCCCCCACTCGGTGCGTGTACATTGGGATTCACCCTGGTGTACGAGAGGGTAGCCTCCCTCCGCCTTTGGGTGGGGGGACGGGTCATGACTGTTTGTGCTTATGCACGAAACAGCAGTTCAGAGTAGCCACCCTTTTTGGAGTCCTTAAAGGCGGTGCTGGAGAGCGCTCCTGATTGGGACTCCATTGTTCTGCTGGGACACCTCAACGCTCACGTGGGTAATGACAGTAACACTGTACAGTGGAAACAGGGTGCTGCTGACCTCGACTAGAGACGTTGTGGGTTGGTCGGGGAATACTTCAAGGACCTCCTCAATCCCACCAACATGCCTTCCTTTGAGGAAGCAGGGCCTGAGGACTCGGGGGTGGGCTCTTAAATCTCTTGGGACTGAGGTCACCGAGGTGGTCAAAAAATTCCTTGGGGCCAAGGCCCTGGGGGTGGATGCGATCCGCCCGGAGTTCCTTAAGACTCTGTAGGTTGTGGGGCTGTCTTGGTTGACATGCCTCTACAACGTTGCATGGTCATCAGGGGCAGTGCCTCTGGATTGGCAGACTGGAGTGGTGGTTCCCCTCTTTAAGAAGGGGGACCAGAGGGTATGTTCCAACTATAGGGAAATCACACTCCACAGCCTTCCTGGTCAGGTCTATTCCAGAGTACTGGAGAGGAGGGTCCGTCGGCTAGTCGAACCTCAGATTCAGAAGGAGTAGTGTGGTTTTCATCCTGGTCGTGGAACAGTTCACCAGCTCTACACTCTCGGCAGGGTCCTTGAGGGTGCATGGGAGTTTGCCCAACCGGTCTACATGTGTTTTGTGGACTTGGAGAAGGCATTCGACCGTGTCCCTCAGGGAGGTCTGTGGCGAGTGCTCCGAGAATATGGGGTGCCTGCCACACTGATTAGAGCTGTTCGGTCCCAGTATGACCGGTGTCAGAGTTTGGTCCGCATTGCCGGCAGGAAGTTGGACTAATTTCCAGTGAGGCTTGGACTCCGCCAGGGCTGCCCTTTGTCACTGATTCTGTTCATAATTTTTATGGATAGAATTCCTAGGCACAGCCATGGTGTCGAGGGAATCTGGCTTGGTGTTCTCAGGATTAGATCTCTGCTTTTTGCAGATGATGTGGTTTTGTTGGCTTCATCACCAGCTCTCACTGGAGCGGTTTGCAACCCAGTGTGAAGTGGCTGGGATGAGACTTGTACATGGTCCTCAGCCGGAAAAGGGTGGAGTGCTCCCTCCAGGTCGGGAATGATGTCTTTCCTCAAGTGAAGGAGTTCAAGTATCTTGGGGTCTTGTTTACGAGTGAGGGAAGGATGGAGCGGGAGATTGACAGGCGGATTGGTGCAGCGTCACAGTGATGCGACTCTGCATCGGTCCATCGTGGTGAAGAAGGAGCTGAGCTGAAAGGCAAAGTTCTCAATTTCCCGGTCGAACTACATTCCTACCCTCACCCATGGTCATAAGCTTTGGGTCATGACCAAAAGAACAAGATCCAGGATACAAGCGGCTGAAATTAGTTTCCTCCGCAAGGTGGTTGGGCTCTCCCTTAGGGATAGGGTGAGAAGCTCAGCCATCCAGGAGTGGCTCAGAGTTGAGCCGCTGCTTCTCTGTGTCGAGAGCAGCCAGATGAGGTGGCTTGGGCATCTGGTCTGGATGCCTCCTGGACGCCTCCCTGGGAAGGCGTTCAGGGCGTGTCCCACTGGGAGGAGGCCCCGGGAAGGCCCAGGACACCCTGGAGGGACTATGTCTCTTGGCTGGCCTGGGAACGCCTCGGGGGTCCCCCCAGAAGAGCTGGATGAAGTAGCTGGGGAGAGAGAAGTCTGGGGTTTCCTGCTGAAGCTGCTGCCCCTGTGACCCAACCCCACGGAGAAGCAGTAGAAGATGGATGGATGCAAAAGCTTTTTGAAATCCACTTTTATTTGGCACTCAAGTAAAATCTCCCATGCCTAACATATGTGTCCCATCCTAATGTCTGGGAATAAATGGCCTATAAAATGTCAGAAACAAAGCAATTTTTTTTTTTGTCCAGAACTTAAAAGTATACTATCACAGAGGAGGAAAAAACCAAATTATTCACATTTAGGAAGAGGCTATCAGAGTGATTTTCTGTGTGAATGATAACGCAAACCAATTTTGATTATCATTCACAGGCTTGGATTAATTTCGTAGTCAATTACTAATGGTGTCATTGATCAGTCATTGGAGCTTTACTTACATTTTAACAATATGGATGTGTTCAATGGCTAATTATCCCTTTCTCTTCAAGGGATGTGGCCGAAACTCTGAGAACAAACATGCCATCAAACATTATGAGGCTCCACGGTCAGATCCTCATTGCTTAGTTGTCAGTTTGGACACATGGAGCGTATGGTAAGTATGTCGCTGTTGTGTAAAAGGCGTACTACATTTACAGTTTGTTTTGAATTAGATATTGTGAATATTTTTTCTCATGTGTTTCCTTTCAGGTGTTACATATGTGACGATGAAGTCCAGTACTCCACAACAGGGCATTTGGCTCAGCTGCTAACCAACCTAAAAAAACAAATCTCATCAAATGCCTTAAAGAGACAACAGAAAAGTATGTACTGCCATTAGTCAGAGTATGTCATTAGAAATTTGTGTCTGGTACGAATGGCTGCAGCGTTATGTCTCATCATTTAGAAGAGAAGGAGGAAGAGAATGCTGTGGGAGAGGAGCAGAAATCAGACACTGTTGCACCGAATGAAAGTGAGGATCAAGAAAACAAGGACGAGCAGAAGAAAAACGGCAAGAAAGAAAGCACTTCAAAGTCACAGAAGTCCAGCCAAATGGAAGACAATGGAGTTGTTTCAGTAAAAGGACTGAGCAACCTGGGAAACACATGCTTCTTTAACGCAGTCATTCAGGTATGAATGGACCCAACATGATGCCACTTCTTGGTTAAAATGGAGTCAGTCTGATTTTATTAAATGTATATAAGGTGTTATTACAACTAATTGGTGCCATTCACCTTTTTCAGAATCTTTCTCAAACACAGCTGTTAAGACATACCCTCAACAAAGTGACTGAACAGAAGATGAGTGTTAACATCGAACCTGGTGCTTCCTCAAATCTGGTGGGTTGTCTATAATCCAATCCCAGGGCATCTACAGGGCCTTAAAATGTTTTTAAATGTCTTAAATATAACTTTACCAAGATAATGCCATGAAAGGGATTAAAAAGTCTTAACTTTCAGCTTGTCAGGTCATCGTAAGCCCACATTTCTGAGGTTTAGAGCTGCAACTGCATCTAATGTTTATATTTATTACTTTGGAGTTGTTCTAATCTGTTAGAAAAATGTAGATTTGTTCATTTCTTGGAATATTGTGTTGTGTATTTGGTACATTTTAGGGTTATTTTGATCATTTTTTTATAATTTTTATTGATTGTTTTGTTCAGATTTCATTTGTTTTGTGGAATATTTTGTTCATTTTATTCTTTAATTTTCTTTATTATTTTATTCATTGTGTATTTTTGGCATTATTGTGTTCTTTTCTTGTGGATTCCTCTGCATTTTATTGATTTATTTCTCTTAGAGCAATAAATAATATGCTGGGGTTGATGACTTTAAAAGAAACTGCGCTATGCAAGTTGAGTTTTTAATTTTATACATTTAAACATCTTTCACACAAGGTTATGTGTGGAATCATTTGTAGCTAAAATGTGAACATGACAGATTAACAGGAAAGCTTCTTTAAAAAGCACTGAATTGAATCTTCTCATATCTGTAGATACTGTGATTTCATTATTAGTTATGTATATGGAATAATTACTGATATTTTTAATACTTAGAGCCTGGGTGTATTTTCATTTCAGGACCCTATCGCAGTCCAGTTGGACCAGCCTGGATCCCTGACTCTGACTATGTGTCAGCTACTCAACGAGATCCAGGAATCCAAGAAGGGTGTGGTGACGCCACGGGATTTGTTCACACAAGTTTGTAAAAAGTGAGTGTGTTTGTAGTTTGAGACTGAGCTCTCTCTCTACAGAAGCATTTCATCTCCCCATCATTTATCATCTCGTCTCCTTTCCGCAGGGCTGCCAGATTCAAAGGGTTTCAGCAACAAGACAGCCAGGAGCTTCTGCGCTACCTGCTGGATGGAATGAGAGCTGAAGAGAACAAAGTATGAACAATATTCACTTTCAAATTGATAGCTTTATACATCAAATTGTGAACTTACGAATATACCACAGATGCTGAAGCAATAATGAGAATGTGCTGAAAAACAAATGTTTATTAGCAGGAAATGATTAGTGTATAAAGGTGCAAATTTTGATCATTAACTTAAAGAAATACTGGCCCTCATTTTTCAAGCGAACATGGAAACCAACGCAGATTCTGGCCTAAAAACCATTGTATGCCAGTATCTGCGCTGGTGTGATTCATCAAAATTTTGTATTTTGCCAATTTCAGCATATCAAACGTTCAGCCTTGATGAGGCTGGTGGCTGAAAACAGTCATCATTTGCATATTATGTCCCTAATTATCCTGCTCCTGCCCCTTGTTTTACAACTTGGAGAGGGGGAATACGACCAAAAAGAGGGACCTACTGTACTCTGACCTCAAAACAGAAAATCCCCAGTAGAAAACATCTCAATGAACCAGTTCACCAGAAAGTGTTTTGCCAGTAATAAGTGATACTTGTCATGCACGATACAGATATAAACCTACAACGCATGTAGTTTTTAATTATATAGGTTAAAAAATGACACTTGCTCACAGACAGTATGTTAAGGAGCAACTGAGCAGGACCCCTGTCACTGATCCAGAGTGAGGAGCACCCAGCACCAGTTAGACATAGAAGTGCGCGGCAGTGTCCCAGCTGGAGCAAGGTCAAATAAATTAATGAAATACTGGCAGTACTTTTGTATTCTCTATTTAATTGTAGATTTCAGATAAAATCAGCCAACAGTGATGAAGCTTCAGTTAAACCATTCAGGACCCCAACTCACAGAACCAGAACATTGTGAAATATTTAATCAGACATTGTGCATTTTCTGTATTCTGATTTCTCTAGGATTTAACTGCAAGTGTCATAATCATACTTTGTGTAGTATTTCAAAATGGAAAAGAGGACATTTATAACACCAAAAACCTGGTAACATTATAAATTCATTTGAAATATTTTTCAAAGTTATTTAAGATGGATATGACACGAAGTCAGCTCTGTCATAATATATTCTGTCAAAGGTGACATATGATGAATACGTGGGTGCAGATGTTTGCGTCAGTCAGAATGTATCAGAGAGGTTCTCATGTCCACGCTGACTCCAAATTAGCATGCATGAGCTGAGAGCTGATGTGAGACTTGATCGTACACAACAGTCCTGATTCTATTGATAACTGCTGATGTTTGCATAGAAGTCACCTTACACCCAGTTTTCAGTCATACACTTGTGTGATAAATGAAGGGCCATTAATATCACTTTTGAAATGCAGTCAGAAACATGCTTACTTCGTCCTTCCCTCATATTTCCCTTTTATTTTCTTTATCCATGATGGCCTAAAGCATAGTGATGCAGGCTTGAGTGACGCTTATTAACATCTTATTAAGGCTCATTTACACATTTGTTGACCTAAGAGAGTTTTCTTCCCCAGAGTAAATTATATTTTAGTTCATTTTCTCCAAGATGAATAGCCTGGGACCCTTACAGATAGGCCTGGTCAAATGAATTTGCTCTATAGCTTTTCAGTTTGGCACTATTCAAACCAATTTCCTTGAGACCTGAAAAATGTTCGACCAGTCAGAACTCTTAATTTGACATGTGGTGGGTCTGATGAAGCGTTCTCTGTTGCCTGTTCTCTGCTGGCTGCTGCATATCAAGGAAAACCAACTTGAAAATGAACACAACACTCTGAACTTCCACAAGAGGAGATTTTTTGAGGTAGAGTCAGTGTTGTGGGGGCTTCAAGGACCATGACATTATCCATGATGCAAATTCAGCATTAATAATAGTAGGTCTACTGTCCATGAAAGAAATATCTGAAGGCAAACTGATTCTTTAGTTCTCAGTACAAGTTATCATCTCCCTCATTTCCTCCTCCAGACACACATTGCAGTCCTCGCTCTAGATATTAATCAATAATTTGTTAATAGGTTGACAACAACCAGCTTCATGACACTGTAACATCTAATGTGGTTGAAATCATCACCGAAACTCACGAGGCGACTTACATGTAGGGGAAAAAAATGGCATTTTTTTTCTACTGAAGCCAAATCAGACTTAACTTGCTTCATTTCCCATGTGGATGCACCTGGATTCACAATAAACATGTTGTTTCCATATTTCTGGCAGAATTTGAGGACTTTCATTAGCAAAGGCTTTGTTAATGATAATAAATGGGACACTTCTTGTCTCTTTAGTGGGAAGAGTCAGAACAGTACAAATTGTGCTCACTGTTTCCTCTGATCATCTGTAATTTTCCTACAGTAAATCCTAAAAAGCTGAGGCATAGATACAGGAAGTGGCCTCTCGGTGCAGGATCTTTCTTTTCCATTCTCTTTGGCTTCATTTACCAGCTGCATTAGCATCCTGCCTGTCTTTGCTCTGATTGGTTGTAGGTTTGTCCACTTAAATTGACAAGAATTTTGATGTGAAGCTGTTCATAACTTTAGTCGCTTGGACATCAACTGAGACGTTCCAGACTTACGACCATTTCAGAATTACTTTATAACAAAGGTTATATCAGGGAGACATCATAGACCAAAGAAGCTAATATTTTGGGGTTTATGTGAGAATTTTGTACATCTTATATCTGGACAATGTTCTATTAAATGTTTATCAAATTTATTTTTTATAATTTGCATTTCTTTCTGTAGCGAATGAGCTCTGGGTTAATGGATGCTTTAAAAGAATCCAAAAAAGGCTCTGATGGAGACAAGTTGAAAGCACTGCTCAAAGGTAACAGCTACACATTATGCTCTATGCTTTTTAACTTTGGAGACAGCATCACAGCAAACATTTTAGCATCTCACTGACGTCAGTAACTTAAGTGCCCCTCAGCTTGTATAAGACATGTGGCTCTTAACAGTATATTTCAATTTCAGAATATGAGAAACAAGGATTTCCTAAAAACTTTGTGGACCAAGTTTTTGGTGGAGAAATGACCAGCACGATTATGTGTCAGGAGTGTAAAACGGTATGTACTGTAGAAAAACGTACTTTACAATACTTATTAAGAGCAGTAGGAGATCATTTTAACATTTTTATTTATTTTGCTTGTTAAAGGTGAAAGATAAGATGCGTAAAAAAATAAACATTATACTTAATTTGTTCATTTTTTCTACATTTCAAAAAACAGTTATGGGCAAATACAAGGTAAAAAGACAAACATTAGAAGCAAGTGCAGCTTTGACGTGTCAGAAATATGGACTTCAACACAGATGACAAGAAAAACTTCAAACATGGAAAATGAAATTACATCAACTGAATTCAAGTCTTTAACTGCCTGTTGATGTGACTGATGAAGCTTTTTATTCCTAGTTTTGAGCTGGACTGTGTGAATTTGTCCTTTCTCTGTCTGTGACCTTGTTTCCTTGCACAAAACAGAGTACAGTATTAATAAAAAGAAAAATACAAAAATCCTTTAATGAATTAACTGGTGAATGTTCCTCTCCTTCAGGTGTCTGTAGTGACAGAGATGTTTTTGGATCTTTCACTTCCTGTCACTGATGAGGTACAACCCTTATGAGTGTTTTTGTTGAGCGTTTTTCATGTTTTACATGTGTTACACTGTTGTACCTGCTTATGACTCTAATCTCCAGGCATATAGAAAAAAGAACCAGAAAAAAGGAACTCAAAGGACCAGCGAGTCGAGCCAGTGCGGCAGAAACAGCCCTGCTCTGACCAATGGGAATGATGACGTTCCCACTGGGGCTGGCAGCAAGTACCAGCAGAAGAAAGCCAAGAAGCAGGCCAAAAAGCAAGCCAAGGTAGCTCAGTGAACACAGAGGAAGCTTCTGCTTTTAAAAAAAAGGGCGTTTTAGTTTAGCTTATACGATTTATTTGAAACCTATTTAATATAAGGTATCATCAGCCCACTGGACTTAAGAAGTCTCATTAAGATATTAGGCTTTTCTTCACTCATGTTCCGAAAATATCTCCATCCCTTCATCGTAATAGCATTGTTCAACTGGAAAGACAGATCAAATTATCAAAACACTACCTAAGTCCAACCCCTTCCATTTTCACCCCAGAGGACTTAACTTCAGGAAAAAAAACCTGCATTCAAGCCAGTGGTCAGCAGCAGGTTCAAACTCCATCTGTATCAGATGCAGTAAGTTGGTGGTTTTTGAGGCTGGTGATTCTAACAAACCTCTCTTCTGCAGCAGAGGTAGCTCTTGGTCTTCCTTTCCTGGGAGAACCCTCATTAGAACCAGTTTTATCATAACGTACGTTGAGAACAATAAAAATGAAGAAAAACCACTGAAGACGAAGGTGTGTCCAAACTTTTGACAGGTAGACTGTAGCCACACATTATGTCTGTGTCAAACCACTGTTTATTTTTCCCTCAGTAATTAAAAACAAAACAAAGTTCAATTAAGTAACTTTCTAAAAGGATTAGAAAGAAATGTTGAAATGAATATTGTACTTTTTTGCTTTTTAACTATAATGGAAATGAAAACTCGGATTATCTGCCACCACTGTGACATCACTCTGCAACATCACATGTGGCTAAAACGAGAGCAGTACACAGAATAATTCAGGTGGCCCACAAAAATCAGCCCAGTGAAAATAACAGAATTGGCAAAATTCCGATGTCTGTTCAATATATTGTTTTAAAAAAATAATGAGTTTTTGTGTCAAATAAACTGTATTGTTCCATGTTTGTTTTAAACAGCAACAAAGGAGGCAGCAGAAGCTCGACAGCAAGGTCATGTTAGATAGTCTCACATCTCCAAAGAGCACAGTGGACACAATGACAGATGCTGATGTAAAAGCAAAAGACAATGTTGACAGTGAGTCCCAAGTAGAAGATGCACTTAGGGAAGATGCTTCTACTCAAATCAGTGTCTCCAAAGAGGACGAGAAGAACGTGGACCAAGCCCAGGCCAAAAACGAAAAAGAAGAGGATGAGGATTCGGTAACTGACTGTGATTCTTCAGTCAGCAATCGTTTTGATGTCCTAACAGAAGAGCAGCAGTCCAATGACAGCATCTTAGAGAGGGACACAACACAACAAGACAACATCCTGGTGATAGACATGGAGAAAATAACCCTAGATGATGCCTTCATAGAAGATCCAGATGCCGTAGACCAAAGCATGGAAAGTGAAGAAGAACTGCTGGAGCCTAAAAAGTGCACAGTGGTTAACATGGACCCAGAGTTGGCCTTCGACACCCTGGCCACCAGGACGGCACCGGAGAAACAGGAGTGTTCAGTACAATCCTGTCTGTTTCAGTTCACAGAAATTGAAACGTTAACCCAGAATAACAGCCTGCTGTGTGTCAGCTGCACCAAGCGGCAGCAAAACAAAGACAAAGGTATCTAGATTTTACACTTACATTTATCTTATTGCTATTATGCTTTTGTCCTACATCCACTAGGATATACCTAAACCAGGGGTCTGCAACCTGTGGCTGCAGGGCCATATGTGGGTCGTTACCCCCTCTCCAGTAGCTTCTTTGGATTTGTCCAGTGATGAAAGTAGCATATCATAATAAATCAAAATGAACAAAATAAGCACTAACACAACACAGTGAAAAACATGAACTAGATAATGAATGAAAAAAAGAAAAAAAAATAACAGTACTGTTTAATCAAGTAAATGTAAAAAAGTTAAATGACAAAGTAAATTCATTTTTAAAAAATCTGTGAAATGACCAAATTAATCAACAAAATTAACAATAATGATCCACTAAATTAACAAGAAATCAAAATGATCAGCACAATAAATTAAAATTAACAAGTGGATCAACAAAGTCAATACAAATGACGTAAGTTGTAAACAAAATGCCTAGAGTAATGTATCCCCACCCACCCCCCGAAGAGCTGGAGGAAGTGGCTGGAGGGGGCAAGTCTGGGCTTCTCTGCTTAGGATGTTGCCCCCGTGACCCTGACCAAGATAAGTAGAAAATGATGGATGGATTAACACATTACCAGCTAAAATGTGCATCATGTGGCGTGATACATGATGGTTCAAATATTGTTTATTTCTGTCTGAAAACGGCTCTTTACATTGTAAAGGTTGCAGACCCCTGACTTAAACCGTCCAAACATTAATTAACATTAAATTCAATGTTCCTAGTCCATAAAAATGTCATTCTTTTAAGTAATTCTCTTCACAAAGAAATGCCATAGTGTGAGTTTGTTTAAAGATGCTGTAATTATATCGTAATTACAGTAATTATATGCTGTAAACATATATCGCATCAAGTCAAAGCTCAATCCGTGAACATCAGAGTCAACACATTTACTAAGTGTGGCAATGATGAATTGTAAAAAATGTAGGCAGTATGTTTTGAAGTACAAATTATTTTCCTTTAAAGTGAGTGTTTCCAGTTACAGAGGCTAGTCTGCCATTTTTGACCCAACCTGAGCCGATACTGATGGCTGGGAAAATACCCCAGTGGCATTAATTACCTCTACATATTTTGCTAAAACAAATGATAAAGCATAAATACATAATAATAGGACTATTACTCAATTTCTAGTGGGGATCATCCATGTAATTCTTGTTTAGGTTCCAAGAAGAATGTCTTTACGGATGGCCTGAAGCAAATGCTGATCTCCTGTCCTCCTCCGGTGCTGACTCTTCATTTGAAAAGATTTCAACAGGTAATACTACTGTGAGTTAAATGACTCAAAACACTCATGATGTACTTTCATTTTCAGTTTGAGTCTTTTCAGAAATGTAATTAGAGTCATCCTTTTTCTTTTAGAATGGCTACAGTATCTGTAAAGTGAACAGACATGTTCAGTTCCCCATGGTTCTGGATTTAGCCCCGTTTTGTGCTGTGAAATGCAAGGTAATTGTAAAAGTTGCTGTCCTTAACTCTGTCTCTGCCAAACGTCGAGTCTGGACCCAGAATAGACTGTGAAGTCATCATTTATGGGATCCAGAAATTTTTCTTTCTTTCTTGGTGCAGTGGGTAGCACTCGTGCCGCACAGCTAGAAGGTCCTGGGTTCAATCCCAACACCGGGTGGTGGAGTCCCAACACCTTTCTGTGTGGAGTTTGCATGTTCTCTCCGGGTTCTCCGGCTTCCTCCCACAACCAAAAAACATGTACTAGGTTAATTGTATGCCATAGTGGTTAATTGTATGCTCCGCCTCAAATTGTGAAGCGCCTAGAGATAATCAGTGATTATGATTGGCGCTATACAAATAGAATAGAATAGAATATAT
>JAQQAE010003773.1:0-19695 GCA_029823295.1 Pseudamia nigra | reverse complement strand
CCTAGACTCACAAGTTATTGTAGTAGTTGTGAGCTGTAGAGTTTGTCATGTGACTTTCACGCAAACACACACTATTCCCCACATTACATACATCCTCCCCATTATTAATACAGTACATAGTCTGCTGAGCATTTAGAGCCAGACCCGACAGCTAATGTTATGGTAAAAGCTAATCAGCCTCCACCTTAGCATGTTTCAATACAATAAAACAAGTGAATTGAGTTTTTTATGTGCTCTCTCTCAATCACACACACATGCTTTTACTATCATGAACTGTTTGACTGTCGATATTATCAGCTGCCTACTTTCAAGTAATTCACAGACATGTCGGGAGGTATGTAAGAGCATAAACATTAGCTTCCACAAATGTTTACTCTGGTCTAATGCTATTCTGATGCACACTGTAACATTAGGAGATATAGAGCACTGGGATGTTTATTACAATTTTGGGAGAGTTTTCTGCGTTTACCTTCAACACATGTGTTTGCTCTCCGCAGCTTGTCCACACGAGAAAAGGTTACCTCTCTGCCGTGTGTGTGAGGACACACACACAGCTTACACACACTGTGGCTTGCTTAACCAATCAGATGGCACCGTGGGCGGCACAATGCTGGAGACAGAAGCGGCAGGAGAGAGGGAGAGGGGCGCCGGAGCTGAAATAACCCAGTTTTAATTGGTTTTTTGATATCGGCCTGTCGGATAAAAAAAAACACCAATACCGATGTACGTCAAAAGTCCAAATATCGGCGCCGATAATTGACCCAGCTGATAAATGGTCGACCTCAAATCTGTTCCGTACAAAATGGTAAAACTCACCGAAAAGGAGAGTCCACATTAAAGCTCTTCATGATGATGGATGGTCTCCAGCATCAGGTAGTCTAATAAATTAGTTGAGCACTATAACTTATGGTGTATGAATATACAGCTAATGGTGTATTTTTATGCTTCCTCTTGCAAGACTGAGCCAATAACTCCTATTGACTGCCCAGTCTCCAGGCTACGTGTCTGCAGACTGAATATCTGTAAATCAGCATGTGCACGATCCACATTGACTTCCCAAAGTAAAGATGACAGTATCTGCAGCTCCATCAGTCCAGTGGCAGAGCAGCAGGATGATAATTAAAGCCTATAAATAGGAAATTGTTTGTTCTGGGCTGCTAGAACAGTCCAGGCTGGAACCATCCTTGCACCCTCAGCAGACTGTATCTGAGTGTTAAAAACCTGCAATTTCTCCCTGTAGTTTTCCCTGAGCTCTGTGTAAATCTTGACTTTCTTGTCTAAGTGGAACTTTTAGTGCTTAATTAGTTTATAAGACGGTGTAGGGTGTGTGGGCCCTGAAGCGGGGTCCCCATGGCAGACCAACAACAGTCTGCTCATTAGAAGAAGCCACTGGTCTGTGTCTGTCACTCTGCATGGGCTGCTATCAAAGCCTCCGTGGTTTAGACCAGGACACACGTGAACGCCAGTGCACACGCCCAAAGAAACCTGCAGGATATTCAGCATTTTACCCTCAAAGCAGCACTCCAGTCATGAAACTCAGACGTCTGTGTACAGACGGGTAGATTTCAGCAGGGATGGGAGCAAGCTTGCATGAATTTGGATTTGGTTTGTGAATATATTGTTCATTCGTTTGATTATTTTCTTCATTTTGGTGATTAATTTGTTTATTTTTTGTTGCCCGTGTTTATTGTTTTGCTTCATTTTGCAAACATTTTGTTCTTTTGTTGGTTAAGTTTTGTTTACTTTTTGATTATTTTGTTTTTTATTTTATTTTTTCATGATTTGTCTGGATATTTTGTTCATTTTCTTTATTACTTTGTTTCATTTTTTTCACTGTCTTCATTATTTGGCTTATTTTTGTTAATTTAGTTGATGTTCATCATTTTCATGATTGTTTTCTTATTTTTTGCGTTATTTTCTCAATTATCATGTTTCTGTTTTTCTTCGTTCTGGGGATTTTTTTTCATTTTGTTGATTATTTTGTTTATGTTGATTGATTTGTTTATTTTTTTCACTGTCCTGATCATTTTTCTCATTTTTGTCAATTTGGGCTAATTTTGTGGATATGTTATTCATTCGCTTTATTACTTTGTTTTTGTGTTCATTTTTTATTCTTGTGCTCATTTTTTCTTCATTTTGGTGAATATTTGGTTCATATTCTTTTAGTTTTATGTATTCTTGGCAGATTTCAGGGTAAATAGATTCATATTGAGTATTAGTACAATCTGCACTTGTCCCTCTCAAATAATCCTCTTATCTTATATTTCTTTTATATTTGGCACAAATAGTATTTAGTAATATGTGGACATTTGGTTAGTACAGTGTCTAAATAACCCTGGTTTGCATAAATAATGACAGTTTTGTTCATTGTTGGTTCATTTTTGGTTAATTATCTAGACAATTTTAACTGCCAATCATTTTTTAAATTATGTTGTTTGTTTTGCTGCGCATTCTTTTACTTTTTGCTTATTTTTTATTCATCTACATCCATCCCTTCATTTACATCATCCTTATCTATCTTTATTACCTAAAAACTGAAATGGACTTTGATTAGTGAAAGTTAATAGTGTTTCATGATTTCTTGTTTAAATCTTGTATTGAAGCTTGTATATTGATTTTTTTCCTGTATTTTATGATTGGTTTCTTTTCTATACTGGAGGTAATTCAATAAGCTTGTGCTAGTTTTTTTTAAATTTCTTATAATTTTGTCACATGTAATGTGCAAATAAAAAAGCATATTTGTATAAATTTAGTTCGTCCATTCTTAAATACTTTTGCCCAGTTTCTTGATTATTTCCTTCATTTTGTTGCTTAATTTGTTAATTTTCTTGATTTTTTGCTCTTTTTTTTATCCCACAGTAAACTTATGTATGCATAAAATGGTGCAAAAATGATTCCTCAACAATTCACCACAATGCAGAAAATGAAGTATTTGATGCTCAAAACAGTCACCCACCCTCGTCTATACTCCTCTTATTCCCCTGAGATCTATTAGTGTCTCAAACTATTAAAAATATCACAGAGCCTTGCTGCTCGTTGTTTGATTTTGACTCTATCCCGCTGTCCTGAAGCATGAAAAGTATTCTCCAGAGATCCAAATGTGTATTCATCCGCATCAGAAAACAGTCCCCATAAACACTCTACTTCTGTTTGAGGAACTTTTAATAGAAACATCTTTGACACCAGTATAGTCATTTATTTAGATTTTTTTGATGTGGCATATGTGACTGCGGAGTGGAATGAGAGACATCATTTTACAAATCATATTTTTTCACCAGTTTGGTTAACATTTTGTTTATTTTTTCATTATTGTGTCAATCATGTTGAGTATTTTGGCTGTTATTGTTCATTGTCATGATTATTTTGCTCATTCTGTTAATTATTTTGTTGATTTCCTTTCATGGTTTTGATTATTTTGTCCAGTTTGTTTACTATTTTGCTTTTTTTCTTCACTGTCTTGATTATTTTGTTCAAACTGGTTCATTGACCTGATGATTATGTTATGATATTTTCTTAATCTCTTGCATATTTTGTTCTTTTTCTTGATTATTTTTTTTATTCTGTTCATCAATTTGTTGATTTTTCTTTATCTTCTTCAAGATTATGTGAAACCTTCTGGCTCATGGACAACCCGCTCTACCTACAGAGCCACAGTCACCCAATTTGTGTTGACTGTTTTAATTATTTTGTTCATTTTGTTTTGTGTGTTCCTTCATTGTCTTGATTTTTTTGACCATTCCTTTTAGTCTTGGTTCATTATGTGTATATGGTGGTTATTTTCTTGATTTTGCTATCCTTTTGCTTGATAATTTTTACTTGATTATTATTTGATAATTTCATTATTTTTTTCCTTCGTTTTTTCATTTTCCTCTTAATTTTGTTAATGCTTTCTTAATTTTTGTTTATTTACTTCATAATTTTGTTAATTTATTTGTCTTTATTATTCATTTTCTTGATAATATTATTCATGTTTCTTTCATATTTTTCATATTTTTGGATATTTAGTTAATTGATTCTGAAATGTTGTTCATTTTTTGATAGTTGTTGATTTCTTCTTCATTTTTGTTTATTTACTTTATAATGTTCCTGTTCCCTTTGTTTTTGTTCATTTTCTTTATAAATTTTTCCAACGTTCTTTGGTTTGGTTCATTTTCTGGATAATTTTATAAATTTTGTCTTCCTTTTTGTTCAGTTTTTTGATAATGTTAATTTCTCCTTCGTTTTTGTTTATTTTTTCATAAATTTGTCCATATTTTCTTCTAATTTGTTTAATTTTTTCATATTCTGTTAATTTATTCTGATGTTTTTGTTTGTTTTCTTGATTTTGTTAATTTTTTCTTTAATATTTGTTCACTTTTTTAAAATAATTTTGTCCATTCTTCATTTTTGGTCTTTTTTCTTGAAATTGTCATAATTTTTTTCTTCATCTATGTTTATTGCCTTCATAATTTTGTTTATTTTCTCCATTTTTACCTCCACCAGGGAGGTAATATGATCACGTTAGTGTGTCTGTCTGTCTGTTAGCATGATTATGCATAAACTACTGGGCAGATTTTGATGAAATTTTCACCAGAGGTAACCCTTGGGCCAAGGATGAACCCATTGAATTTGAGAGATGGTCTGGGTGAGAATGCAGATTCTGGATCAGTGAAGAGATAACAGTTTCTATGAACTTCAGCCTTGGTGGAGGTATGTGCTGTCTGAGTGCCGTCTAGCTGTTCATTTTCTTGATAATTTTGTTCATTGTTTCTTCATTCATGTTTCATATTATATACATATTCATATTTTGCTAAATGTTCTTGCTCATTGTACTGATTTTGTGCGTATTTTCTTCATTTTGAAGTAATGTTTGCAACACCACATCAAAATTAGTCCAGAAATGCATGTCTGCTGCATCTGTGTCTCCTCACAGTCACTGACAGAACCTGAATATGCTGGGATTTTTAATAAGCGCTAATTAAAACAGAAACAGTGATGAGGAACAAACTGATTAACAGCGCCATGAAAAAATGGACTGATAGCATAAAACACTTCTAAGATATGACATAAAGTAAACATCTGGTGTCTCTGTTGGCTGGATTGCGGTTTAACTGTTGTGCATTTAGCCTCATCATAAAGCATCATGTCATTCAGATTTCCCTGTCTACTGCCATTTCAGCTTGATGATATGAGTCCTTTACAAGCACAATATTCCTGCCACCTGCGCCTGAAATTCAGCCTCTACATGTAACAAAGTGTGGTGTTACTTAACAGCAAGACGAGGCCATGGAGGCAATCATAATTTTAGGATGGGGGAGCTATTGTATTGCAGCTGCAGAAAGACATACGGGGAAAGAGAGGGAGAGAGAGAGGGAGAGAGATATGGAGTGAAAAAGCAGCGGCTCTGGACTGGTTCGCCTTTTTGACTGGATATTTGGCAGGCGTGGCACACTGCAGCAGCATTGAACCAGCTGGGATCCATACATAGACACAGAGAGACGGGTGAAATGCAAGAAGCAAAAGAGACAGAGATGGAGGTTGAAGGAGAATAAACTGAGGTGAAAATGGAGATACAATGGTGTCACAGAGAGAAATCCCTAAGTGACCATACTACAAGACAGATTTAGGGTAGCACTTTGCAATACAGGACTCACGACTGGGTTGTATGTTTTCATCATTTTCAGTATTAATAGTGAAGACATCCAATCTATGAAACAACAAGTGTGGAGTAAAGTACTAAACAAAAATTGTTAAACTACCCGGGACATGTTTTATATTTTAGATTGTTCAATGCAGCCACAGTTAGTTTTGATGACAGCTTTGCACACTCATGGCATTCTCTCATCAGACTCACGAGGTAGTCACATGGAATGTTTTATGTTGCCTTGTCAAGAGTTTATTTTCTGCTATTTCTTGCCTTCTTAATGTGCTTTGGACCACTAGTTGTCTTGTGCAGAGGAAGGGCGGGTACAGAGTCAACGGCCCCATTAGTGCTATTACAACTACTGTACAAATTCATACTAAACCACGACGCAGATAAAAGACAGTCCATCATTACTTTAAGAAATGAAGGTCACTCAATCTGAAAAATCTCCTTAACCTTAAAGAGGATGTGAAACCATGACTAATGTTGCTGTTATTATCTGCTAACAAAAGTGGATATTTGATATCTGATTACTGTTCGAGTTAAGCTGAGTTACTGCAATAGCTTGAAAGTGTCTAAATTTACCTGAAATTTGGCACAGTTATTGATGGCACAGTTATTGATGACTTTAATATCACCACCCTGTCAGCTTTTGGATACATGGGACTACTGCTTGTAACAAAATAGACTGAAATTCACAAATAAATCTGCTATTTGGTGGCAACACTTTCCTGTGATACTTTGAAATCATGGGTGATCCAATGATGTCTCATTTGGTATTTTAGATATGACATTGAATCACTTGGATTTATTGAACATCTATTCATATTCATGTATGTTGGCCATGAGGTTAGGATTAAAATGTAAATCTACTGTAGGTTTCAATTAGGTTTAATGTGTAAACCTAAAGCACAAAACATATTTATGCTAATTAGCACCCAGAAATACAAATACATGGCTAACAGCGTGATATTGTCAGCTAGTAAATTTGCAAAAAAAAAAAAAAACTAAACTATATGTATTTTTGAGTTTGAGTCCTTAGGGGACTGCAGAATTCTTTTCTGGGTCTAGAGCAGTGGTAATAGACCGGAACTGTGGCCAGGAGAGCAATGTGGCAAAAAGACCTGGCTATTATAGAATGACAGTAAATTTCTCTCTGAAAATACAAAGTTTATATTTTTTTTATGTGTCATCATGGTCTAAATTGTTGCAACTGACCTTTAATAAGTCATCTGATCCATCTTTAAATATTTTTCTTCTTAATATTAAGGTGAATAGAAGGCTTTGACGTCTGCTGTGTCTGACTTTGACTGACAGGTCTGCATAAGAGCTCAGTCTCCTGCAGAGTCAGACTTTTGTAGCTTGTATTTATTTAATGAAACACTTTTATTCCTGGCAGCTCAGCTGTAATTGTTATACTAACAACTGTGTAAAATAACTTTGTTAGACAATACTTGAAGTTTCACCAGGTCAGTAAACTAATTTTCAGCATTAGATTACCCACAACCCCCCTGACCTGGTGCACTCCTGCAGCTCTACCCTGTTTGTCCAAATAAAGTCCCTTATTGGCTTCTTGGCTTCATCACAGCCACCAGGAAGTTGAAAACCCAAATGGTCTGAAAGCAGCAGTTAGATATATAACAGAATATATACATACGTATGTATGATCTTGAGCCAAAAGTTTGAGGAACCCTGCTGTAAAACGGAAAATAAAGTCTCCCTCTGACTCAATGAGCTGCACCATCATCCTCCTCTCTTGCAGGTGATGCTACAGAGAATCCCATTTCTCTCTAATTGGGTTGTCAGTGCTGCTGAATTACCGGCGCCTATTAAATTGTTGCTTTTCCTAATTAGCTAATGTGAACTCGGGCGTGTGCGTGTCCCAAAAAATGTGGCACTTTTATAATCCTTCCTGCAAAATGATTAAAATCAGACATAGGTACCTTTAGGCTACGCTGAGGCTCGAGTCTTTTTGAGGCCACATTAAATGATAGGATCTGTAATAAGTCTGAAATATAGCTGAGCTGATTGAGCCAGGTGAAGGGGAGCGCACTTGTTATACTAATCCTAATGTGAAAATGATGGGAGAAAAAGTGAAGTCAGATAATGATTAAATGTTTAATCCCACAGGGAGCCTGATGTATGAGTTGTGTAACTTAAATTATATCGCCGCCTTTATAGAATTATGTAATTTGTTAAACACTTCAAAAGCTACAAATGTAAATTGAATACAATGACTCAGAAGCAGGTGCACACAAGTAGAAACAGGATTATCAGACTGAATCCAACTCCAAACTAATTAAAACATTCTCAAACACTTTATCTCTGAACAAGTTGGTTGTATGTTTGCCAAAGCCTGTAAGTGTAATGGAACAACTTTTACTGATAAGTGCAAAGGACTGGCTTTCATTTGAACATTTTCAGTGTTTTGGTGATGTGTCAATGCACCAAAATGCTCCTTTAACTGTCTCTGAATTTATAAATGAAACAACAAATAGTAAAAACAAATGAAATAAGCAAGAAAATGAGCAACAATAAACAAAATGAGAAAAAAATGTGACAACAATGAGCAAAATTCACAACAGAATGAATGAAAATGAGCAACAATGGGTTCTAAAAGTTATAAAGCTATATATTGTGTAAAGTTCATAAAGAGTGTATATGCTGTTCACAACATTAAACTAAAATGAACAAATTCAACATTAAATGCACAAAAGGTATAAAATAATTAGCGAACTGACCAAATTTAACAAATTATTTCCTAAATTAACCAAGTTATAGGAAAAGAAACCAAAATTAATATAACAAAATAAAAGAAAAAAATCTAAATACTAAAGTGAATAAAAATTACAAATGTATACACAGAAGGACAAAATATGAAATGCAATGAAAACTGACAAAAAAGAACATAGTCCAAAAACAAGACAATGAATGGATAATAACAAAACAAGCTACAAAATTCATTAAAAACAGAACAAAATAATACCCCCAAATGAACAAAAATGAACAAATAATCAACATGAACAAAACAATTGTGTAAATGAAGCAAATAAATTACAAAGCAACAAAATAAATGAGAAAACAACAAAATAAATGCGAAAACAACAAAATAAATGAGAAAAATTAAGAAAAAACTCAGCAAACTAAAAAAGAGCAAAAAATGAACAAAAAGCAACAAATTTACAAGACTGAGCAAAAAAGTACCAACAAATACCATAAAAGAACAAAATACTGTACAAAATTTAAAAAAACATGACAAAAATGAACTAAATAATGAAGTAAATGACAAAATTTAGCAAAAAAAGAATGAAACACAGAAAATATTAGAAAATGACCAAAATGATGAACAAAATAAACAATAAAATTACCCAAACTGACTAAAAAGGGAACATGTAATCCCCAAAATTAACACATTAAACAACAAAACAAAAGAAATTACCGAAAAATCCCCTAAATGAAGAAAAAGTCAAGAAAAACAACACAATAATAATTAGAAAATTTGCATTCTCTGAAGAGATGGCGTGGGATTGCTGATTCAAAATAGCTGAACTTGCTGAAAAAGTTCACGAGGGCATCCGAAGGTTGAAGGAATATTAAAGGACCAAAGGCAGTGCAGCCGTGAACAGTCCGTTTGAGTTCTCCGTTCATTCCTTATGGGAAAAATTTGTGAAAAAAACCTAAATTATTTAAAAACTGCTAAAAGTAGATTTAAAAAAATCAATAGGTGGAATGTTCTGGACGAGCTTGACAATATGGCGTTTGAATGGTGTGAGTTGGGCAAAAATTGTGAGTGTTTCAGTGGTCCAAGAAAAGACAGCAATCCCACTAACGAAAGTGAACAAAAAATTTGAGGAAAAAATTAAACAAAAATGTCATAATTTTGCATTTGTTATGTTATCTAAATTCACAAACTAATGAACATAAATATTAATTTATGTTTATGAATTTAAACAGTTTTCCTGATTGGAGGCAAATGCACATTTTATTAATGCTGAAGGAGATGAAGGATTTCTGTGATGTTCCTTGAGAGTTTTCTAACTTTCTCCCCCTGTGAACAGAGGAAACGGAGCAGTTCCACTCAGGACCTGCTGAATGGACAGAACGGCGGCATACAGGCTGCCACAGAGGACAAACAGACGCTCCAGAGGACGGTCTGACATGCTGGGGCTTCACATCCCAGCTGCCTGGAAAATTCAATTTTCATATTATATATATAGATGAAGTCCTGTGTGAGTCCTGCTGAAAGGCCGCTATGTTATGTAGGTCACGCATGGAGGAAAAGTCAATTTTCAGAGCTTTTTTAGGGTGTTACGTGTGCATCCTATCTGACTCATATGGAAGTAGATTACAGTGTCACAGTAATTTTAACCAGTTGATAGAATAAAATGGTACCGCTGTATGTTCCTGCAATTTCAACATTTGGTTAAAGAGGTGGGAAGTACATTTATTCCTTTATGTGTACTTGAGGAGCTTTTCCCATAAAGTGTACTTCAGAGAAGAGTTGTTTTGCAGAATACTTTTTTGCTCTTTCTCAGTTACATTTGTGATGAAAAACATGTACTTTTATTCAGTTACATTCTGCTCCATCTCAATGTGTAGGAGTGAAAAAGGTTGGAACAAAAATGAAAATATAATCAATAAAAAGAAAAAAAAAGCTAAATAATCAAGCAAATTATCAAAATGAACAACCAAATGGGCAAAATGTACAAAATTAATCACAAATGCAGCAAAACGAAGAAAAACTATGTGCAAAGAAGAAAAAAAGGGGTTAGAGTTAATCAAAAAGTCAACAAGCAACAGCATAAGCAACAATTATCAAAATGATCAAAAAAGTTAACAAAAATTAAAGAAAAAATAAAATAAAATTATACAATCAAGTTAAAAAATGACCAAAATAAGCAACAAAAATCATCAAAAAATTATGAAAACACTTGTTGGTAGGCAGTATCTTAGGTTGTAATAAATTCCATATAATGAAGTTACTCAGTACTTGAGTAGTTTTTGTTTTTACTTCCGCTCAAGTACAAGTAGTTTTTCTGAGTACTTTTACTTCTACTTGAGTCATTATAATTATAAAATAACAATACTTAACTTCATTACTATTTCTGTTGACTCTGCACATTGCTGGGGTCTGTCAAGATACTAGGACATAGCTTAAAACAGATAAAGTCTGTAAAGTTGTGATTAAAAAAAATTCCCCTTGCATTAAGTAACATGAACGTAAACCAAACTGTCCATCAATGAATATAAAGGCAGTTTGTTCATACGACCCAAGACAGGGTTTACTGAAATCACGCTCATACCAGTGTGTTTCCTGAACACGGGAGCATTAAATGCATTTCACATCACCATTGGCTTGCTCACCAAAGTTGTGTTGGATTTGCTCTCTGTATCATCTTTTAAGGTTTTGTTCGTGATTGGTGAATGGAGATAATTTTTTTAATCTCATGATTGCTGTTATATAAATCAAACTGAATTTCCAACATGCTGCAGACAAGTGTGAGACCTTTAGTAGTATTTGTAACCATTTAGGTTTCGAGTACTTCAGGCTTAGGGACAAGACTGTTAGGGTGAGGAATAGGTTTAGAAAACACATTTTTAGGGTGAAGGGGGTTCAGGTGAGGGACAGGAAACATACAATGAACAAAGCTTGAAGCACACACATGGAGTGGGACTTGAACCTATGGCTCCTGTCTGTCAGTTATGGGTTCTTATTTATATCGCGATAACCACCTCCTCCTCACACTTGTGTCCCATGTAAACGTCACTACAGGATTGTGTTAACTCTTTCTCCAGTAGAGGTGGCTTACTTCTAAAAAGTAACCTTAGACGGCAAAACAATAAATGAACAAACAACCCCTGTGGACATCTACGATCCTCTTGTAACCATCACCAAAGTGCTTTAATTGCCTAGAACTAAACAAACATTTCTGGAGCCACTGTTGCAGATTTCGTAAGACAAAAAAGGGACAGATCCTCAGCCAGCGGTGTGCAGAGTAAACAGAAACAGTACCCCAAGTAAAAGTATTGTTACTTTTTAATTCTATTTACTCAAATAGAAGTAGAAGTACTCAAAAACAAATACTTGGGTAGTTTTTCAAGAGTAAAAAGGCATCTGATAAAAAAACTACTCATGTAGTGAGTAATGTCACTCCATGAAATTACAACCTAAGTTTCAAATGAGAATTTTGGATATACTTGTATATTTCCTTGATTATTTTAATAATTGTTTGGTCATTTTGTTTATTTTTGTCACTTATTTTCTTCATTTTTAAACATTTTTACTCATTTCATTTTTTATAATTTATTTTTTGTTAATCTTTTGATTATTTTGATAATTTTGCTCATATTTTTGCTTATTTTGTTGAGTTTTTTGTTCTTAATTGTGCTGTTCATTTTTGTGAACTGACTTCATTATTTTCTTCATTTTCACTTATTTTCTTCAATATTTTCTTTATTTGTTCAATTTTCCTGACTTTTTTCAGTTTTGTAAATTTTCTTGATTTTGTTCATTTTTTGCTCATTTTGTAATCCCCCTCACACACATTTTTAAATTTTGTTACTTTTGTGATTATTTTTGTATATTTTTGATCATGTGTTTAGCTTATTCTACTTGATAATATGCTTGATTTAAAAAAAAAATAAATTTAATTGATTATTTTGTTCTTTTTTTATTTCAACCTTTTGTCATTGAGGTGGAGCAGAAAGTAACTGAGTAGCAGTCCATTATTTTCATTACAAATGCAACTGAGTATAAGTAAAATATTCTGAGAAACAACTACTCTCTAAAGTACATTTCATGGGAAAATCTACTCAAGTACATGTTAAGGAGGAATTGTATGTGAGTACTACTGTACCCACCTCTGCAGATCCTACAATGATAAATTACAGTAACACAGTAACACTTTGTAATGATCTCTTAGTGACTCCCACCCCTGATAAAAAGCCATGCAGTACAAATACATAATGCTAGAAACTAATACAGTAACTGGGTGATAACCCTAACCCAGGGGTCGGCACGCTTTACCATCTAAAGAGCCATTTTTGAACAGAAAGGAAACAATGTGTCCAGAGCCAAAAAAATATTCAAACCTTCATGACACACATGAAATATGACCCATGTTTTAGCTGGCAACATGTTAACACCAGCTTCTTATTATTTTTTTCTTCATTTTGTTAATTTATTTGTTCATTTTCTTGATTTGTTTCTTTATTTTCTTGATCATTTGCTCATTGTTGTACAATTTATTGATTATTTTATTCATGTTTCCTCATTTTTGGTCATGTTACAAATGATTTTGTTTTTGTTAATTTTTAAAAATGATTTTATTACATTTTGTGGATTTTGCTTTCCCCTGATTAGTTTTGGAAAAATGTTGTTAGATTTGCATTTACTTGACTATATTTTAATTTTCTTGAATATTTTGCTTTTTCCCATGTCCATTCAGTTGATACTCTATTTTGTTCGTTTTTGTTCATTTTCCTGATTATTCTATTGGTTTGTCTTAATATTGTAAGATTTGTAATTTATTTTCCTCTGCCAACCACTGTGGGGGACATGGTCTGTCCGTCCTTCCGTCCGGAGCCATATCTTCTACAGTTTCCATCCAATTTTTATGAAATTTTGCAGAGTGGTTCACAACAGTATTGTGTATTCCTGTCATTTCTTTCTTGCATTGTTAATTTTCATTAATATACTACTTATTTTTACTTCTACTCATTGTTCAGTTTTTGTTGATGGTCAAAAAAATCACCATGTGGGTAAACAACAGCCTCGGTGGAGGTATGTGCTCTCTGAGTGCCTCTAGGTATATGAGTAGTTGATCTTCCATGACATGAATTGGTGCCCCTTTAAATTTGCTGAGGAGGTGGGGGATAATGCTAACTTTGTTTGCTTGTTTAGCACTTTTGCTTATTTTTGGTCATTTTTGATTGCATTATATTGTTTTTCTTGATTATTTTGTAGATTCTGTAGATTATTTGCATCAATTTTTTGACTTAAATTTTTTTATTATGTAGTTGATTTTGGTTTATTTTAGTTTTTTAATTTATTAATATGTTACTTCATCATTTATCACTGGACAAAGTGACAGGAGCCACTGGACAGGGGTTCAAGAGTCACATGTGGCCCAGGACCCACAGGTTGCACATCCCTGCCCCAACCCCATTAAAAACTAACCCTAATAAAGGGCTAATACACTACAAATACAGATTATATTAAACAACTAATCAGTATCTAATTTGTGTACCCTATTCAAAAGTGTGATGCAAATTACAATCATGACTTTGATCATTTCTAATATTAGCTATAAATACAAAGATGGTCGGCTTGTCAGCATCCACTACATCACTGATTAATCGCCTTTAACTAGTGACTAGTGGCTTAATTCAACCCCAGTTATGTAACTCAAGGGCTAATCTGTTCAGTCTTAATTGCTTCAGAAAAGTAAAATTCTCCTGGAAACATTATAAGCAAAGCCTGATGATAATCACTGAGTCATTTGTATGTTAAAAACTCTATTCATGGTTCAAATAAAGAACAGTCTGTGTCCTTGAAGAATAAGTTGCAGAGTGTAAACCTTCTGCTGACAAATACAACAGAGCTTTGTTTAAAGGAATCACAGACAAAAAAGTTTGAGAACAAACTTCATCCAAGAAAACTTATCATCTGTAACTGAACTTTATCCTTCATGAATATGCGAGCAGCTCCTTATTTGCTCTGGTGATATTTCATTTTTCTATCTTCAAGAACATCATCATTTTTAATCATTTTACATCAGTTGGTTTTTTTAAAATGAAATTTCACATTAAATTTTTCGTAGGTCTGAGGCTCGTAAAGGTCCTTGTTAGTGATATTTACTGACAATAAGGGTGTGATTCCAAATGTCAGAGAAACCCTTACTTGGCTTTTGTGCTGCGTTCAAAGCTGACTCATATGAGCTGACGTTTCCAGGATGAGAAGCCAGTCTGAACTGAAGTGAACTGCAGCGTCACGCTACCGGGACGTTAATCAATACTGAGAAACAGCCCTGAATGAACAAACACATTCATGCTGAGAGTAAAACAGACAGGTTCAGAAAGTGATGCCAATATGTAAGAGGCTTGGAGAATTTTCAACATTATACATTATTACTGAAGACATGCAAACTGCGAATGTGTATGGAATTACATACTTAATAAAAAAGCGTTAAACAACACAGAAGTGGTTTTATATTTTGGATTGTCCAAAGTAACCACATCTATCTTTGCAATTTGGAGGTAGTCACTTGAAATACATTTCAAATTAATGTTAATTTGTGTCATGTCTTCTCTTCTTAATGGTGCTTTAGACCATCAGTTGTCTAATGCAGATGAAGGGTGGGTACAGTCAATACCCCTATTAGTGCTACAACTACTGTACAAATCCATAATATGACAAGAAACACTCTCAAGAACTTTGAATGTGCTCCCAAGTTTACTTATTTTGTGAATTTCCTTAATCATTGTAATCATTTTTGTTCATTTTCCACACTACTTTTTTGATTTTGTTTATTTTGTGGATTATGTAGTTCAGTGTTGTTCTTCTTATTGCCTACTTTGGTAATTTTTTGCTGATAATTTTGGTAATTATTGTAAATTTTTGTTGACTATTTTGGTCATTTTTTTTGCCCATTCCATTATCTATTTAATTTGTATTGTTGATTTTTGCTTTAATTTGGTAATTTTTGTCAATTATTTGTTTGTTTTTGTTCATTTTGTTTATTACTTTGTTCTATTTGCTCATTCCACAGCTTCTTTTGTTAATTTTGGTAAATTTTCTTGATTACATTGTTCATTTTTGTTAATTTCTTTATTATTTAATTCATTTCTAAATGCCACTTTTCCTCTTTTTATTCCTATTTATACACATCAGTCCTGTTATCCCTTTTGTAAGAGATTGATCAATATTTTTAGATGATATACACATTACCTATCAAGAATAAATCACATTGCCAAAATTATTTCATGAGAAGCTTTTAAAAATATATTGTTACAACTTTATGGGCAACAGTGTACTTTTTTTGTATTACAGTATTATTTATAGTCATATCTGGTACACAATTTTTTTGTATTTAATTAATGATTGCATTATATATTCAAACAAAAATGCATTTTATATCAGCATACTGAAATTAATCTGAAATTAATCCATGCTAATTTCAAGTATCAGATTAATTCTCATCACACAAAAGCGGATATAATTTTACCCCAGTCCCTAAAGACCTTGAATCTGGGATTTGAATTAAATTTGAGGAGAAGAAAATGAGAAACAAACAAATTTCCATCAAACCAAATGAAAATAACCTTTATGTCGACAGTGTTGGCGTAAACGGCGGCAGAAAGATGAGTAAACAGTTTAATTTGCAGTAATTTCCTACCTCAGTGCTGGTTCCAGAAAACCCTCTGCTCTGCACGTTCAGGCTGATGGCCGACCTGCACCAAACAAAACAAATGTCAGAGTAATGAATGGGCTTGATTTGAAGGTCAGCAATAAAGAAGAAGCCAGTGTGTTTTCCATTAAAAAAATATTTAAATTTTTTGTTCTCTTTGCTGACTAATTTGTTTATTTTTTCCAATGTAGTTAATTTCATTACTTATTTTGTTAATTTTTGTGATAATTTTGCAATTTTTCATAAATTATATCTAAAATGTAATAGTTGTGTCTCTAAATGTCCCTTGTTTTAACAAACTACTGACATATTTGGTCATTATTGGGTTCGTTTTTTCATTCTTTATTCAACTGCTGAATTTTTTGTGTCTTTTGTTGTTTTGCTCATTTTGTTGATGGCTTTGTTGTTTTTTTTATTTAATTTAGTTAATTTTACTGCATTTTTTAAATAGCTTTTGTGTTCATTTCCTAGCTCATTGTACTTGTACATTGTAAGTTTTTATGTATGACCTTTTCCATTTTGTTAATTATACATTTTATAATTTAATTCCTGTTGGGTCATTTCTTTTATTATTTGATTAATTTTTCTCATGAGCCTAATTTTTTCATCGTTTTTGTTTGTTTTGTATTTATTTTTGCTCATCCTTTTACCTTATTATCATTTTTTTTCATTTTCTGACTATACAATTATATAATTAATATTTGTCGAATTGCAGAATTATTTTCATGGTAATTTTGTTAAATTTGGTTCATATTGTTTAGATTTTTTAATTTCTATCCATTATCCTGATAACTTTTATTGATAACTTTTGTTTTGTGATTTAATCTGGTCCCATCTCATTCTGCTGCAGAAAAGCCCCATAGTGATGCATTAATCTCTTAATCGTATTGCAACAAATAGCTTAGAACACTACAGTAGTTATGTAAAAATATAATAATACTGCACATCAAATTAAATAGGGGAAACTCTGCTACAAGCACTCATAAGTCATATTTACACACACCAAACACAACCCCAACACCAACATGTCTAATATCACAAAGTAAAAAAAGAGGCTGGGACTTAAGAGGTTAACAATTCTGTCCACAGAAAATGAAGTGTTTGATGCTTAAAATGTCTATTCAGAGACTGAATTCCATGTAAATGGTCACGCAGAGGTGTTAAATGCATGCATGCACATTTCCATTGGTTTAACCCTATGCATTTATTCATTGTGTGTGCGTTGTCTTATAGTGTATTTGTGAGTGTTGTCTCTGTATTGACTGTGTCGCTCTGCCTGTGATGAGGTCCACTCTCCGCTAATAATAAGCTCATTAATCATGCAGCTGCATGGCCTGCAGCTCCCTGTCTGCAGCACAAATATGATTATCAGCATTGATTGGCTCAGGACAAAGCCACCACTGCCTCTGGACCAATGGAGGCACAGGTTGTTGAGGAGTAATAACAGAGCGGACGACGATCAATTTAAGCATGAACGAAGACTAAATGTTTTGAATCCGAATGTTTTGCTTTTGAAATGAGACAGTTATCAGCAACATTTGAGGAGCTAAATCACCAAAACATGGACTCAGTGTAGGTACTATTTACCATATGAAATCAGGACCAGGCTGACATCCTTTACTCCTAAAGCATATTAAAAAAAATCAGATCATGATGAAGTATCACTTTCTGGAGTACGATTTGTTCATGCAAAATATAAAAAGCAAAGCCATTTCTCAAGGACTGATGGAAATGAAAACCTGTTCTTTTTCCAAATGTGTTGAAATCGGAGGATTTGTCAAAGCCTTTTGCATGTTAAATAGATACACAATGTCGAGGTCAAGTCTATGTTTCCTGGTCCCTGTGTTCCTGATACCTATATTTACCAATCCCTGTGTTCCCTGCTATCTATATCCACTGGGCTCTATGTTCCCCAGTACCTATCTAGTGTATCATGCTACCCATGTTCCTCTTTGAACCCCAGTCCTATGTAGTCTTTGGCCTAGGCCCTAGGGGTTAGAGATAAAAAAATAGTATTGGGGAGAATAGGTACTGGGGAACATAGGAATTGGGGATCATAGATACCAACAGAATCAGAATCAGAATAGCTTTATTGTCATTGTCAAATGTTTCCATCAACAACAAAATTACATTTTCTCCCACCCATCTCCACAAAGTGCCCTTTGGTATGGTTACAAGACACAGAGACCATTTTTACACCTACTATTTAAATGTGAGCTATAACCAGATAATTATCCAGATAACAAAAATGCAAAAGAGTACAAGGTGTAAATGCAGAGTGATCACAATCTTCAAGGTGTAAATACAATCTGGATAATAACCGTATCTATGTCCCCGAGTAAAATTGCTATTTTTAAACCTTAACCCTCTAAACTCCCCAACCATAACACAGGACCAGGAACCATAGGTACTGGGGAGTGTAAGGACCAGGGAATATATGGTTGAATCTTGGATGAGGTTACATCTGTACCCTGATGTGCCACTTTAAATAACTCACAGGTGAGTTTTGTACAGGTTTTGTATTATCTAGATACAAGCCATATGACAAGAACAGGTTAAAAAAACCCAGGGGTAAATGCAAATGTGATCTGTATCTAGATAATGAATCTAGATATTAATCACTGTTTTTTAATACCAGGTGTAAATGGGGTCTCAGAGTGTATAGTTTCATCCTGTAACCCACCTCCTTCAGCATTGGGCACTGAGAGCCACATGAGGTTAATATAGCCTGTCCTCTAAACAAAAACAATACAAAACAATATTATTTATTCATACACTGCATTATGACCAAGGGTTGTTTTACAATTGAGTGCCCCGTGGTGATAGAAATGTCACTACCCCATGATGATTTTTATACTGCTGGAAACCTGACCACTTTCCCCTAACCCTAAGAAAGCTGCTTCATGCCTAAAATTAAAATTGCTGACTACAATGTTGGGAAATTAGCTAGTAGCTGATTGTCTGTGGTGGACTGATATAAATGATTAAACAGGCGACTTGCCAGTCAACTTGTCTTACAACCTCACAGCTGTCAAGCTAGAATGTCTAATCTTTTTCTTACCTGAACCAGATATTGAAGGAATCTGAAATGCAGACTGTTTCTCCTCAGTCATCTTGTGGTTAGATCAAGGGGCAACGACCGGGGCTGTTCAGTGCGGCTAATGTGGAAGTAACTGTACGTTGTAATTCCACCGCTTGGCCGCTGGGGAATCGATCGTCTGGCTCCAAGAAGCTTTTTTCCCATAGAGATACATGTGACTTCTATCTGAAAACACTAAGCGAATAAATTTTTTTCATGGGTCATCATGATCTCAAACGTTTTATTTAGACCCTCTAATAAGTAATGTGATGGTCCGTCCTTAACTTTTTGCTTTGTTATTAAGATATTACGGCAAATAATCCAATAAATGACTGCCGTGCTGGGGTTTGATTGGCATGTCGCTTTAGCAGCAGCTCGCCATAGCGAAGTCGGACCGATTCAGAGCTTCATATCTTCTATTTATTAGTCATTATGTTCATAGTTATACATGAGATACACTCGACTGCAGCTGTGGGTAAGTGTTTACACTAACAACAATTCAATTCAATTCTATTCAATTCTATTCTATTTGTATAGCGCCAATCATAATCACTGATTATCTCTAGGCGCTTCACAATTTGAGG